>APFE031643751.1:11248-29472 GCA_000404065.3 Pinus taeda | reverse complement strand
ACTGCCTCTGCCCAGAATTCTTGTCGTAACCCGACACCATTGAGCATGCTTCTTTCCCTTTTGATCAACGTCTTGTTCATTCTTTCTGCAACTCCATTTTTCTCAGGTGTGTATGGAGTAGTCTTCTGCCATGTTATAGCACACTTCTTACATAATTCTTCAAATTCCTTACTGCAAAACTCTCCACTGTTATCTGACCTCAACACCTTTATCTTATTCTCTGTCTAGTTTTCCACTAGAGCCTTAAATTCCTTAAACCTGTCAAAGACTTTAGATTTATTCTTAAGGAAATATATCCATGTATTCCTTGATAAGTCATCTATAAATGCTACATAGTACACAGACTTACCCAGTGATGGAACCTTCGCAAGTCCAAACACATCACTATGCACAAGCTCTAATATCTATTTTTCCATCTTACCACCATAGAGGAAACTCACCCAATAGAAATCAAAATCTAGAGAGCTATTATTGATACCTTCTACCATACCTTTACCATGAAGTATTTGAAAGCCCTTCTCTCCAATATGTCCAAGCCATTGATGCCATGGCATGGTATTTTCTCCAACGACCACTAGATTTTATGCTCCACTTTTAGGAACAACGGAACTATTGCACCCATCAACAATAGTGCTACCTTACAGCTTGTATAGAGTTCCAATCCGAACTCCACACATCAATACCAGTGCTCCTTGAACCATCTTGCAAGTATCCTTCTCGAAAAATGTTTTCACACCTAGATCATCCAACTTGCTTGCAGAAAGAAAATTTCTAGCCAATGTAGGAATATGTAGAACACCAAGAAGTGTTCTAACCCTTCCACCTTGCAAATTCAATTTTACTTTTCCGCGACCAACGATTCTAGCATTCTTGTCATCCCCCAAGAAGACATCACCACCATCATATTTATCATACTCTCTGAACCACTCTCTATGGGTAGTGAAGTGAAAGGATGCACCTGAGTCAATCAACCATGCCTCATGATCTACATGTGTACTTGAAGAAGCCAAGTACACATCCCGACCTTCATCTGAGGTGGTTTTTTCCTCTGCAAAAGGAGCATCATTAGATCCCTCTCCTTTTTCAAGAGCTTTAGATTTACAGTCCCTTTTGTAGTGCCCTTCCTTTCCGCATTTCCAGCACACCACCTTTATAGGTTTTCTTGGAGATTTAGATCTCCCTCTAGATTTAGATCTCCCACTCGATGAATTATTTTTGTTTCTGTTCTGGGACCGTCCTCGCATAGACAAGGCATCACCATTCTGGTTGTCCATATTTTTCCGTCTCATCTCCTCCGTCAGCAAGGCTGAGACTATTTCATCAAACTGCAAAGCAGTTGCATTGCTACCTATTGCAATAACCAGACTATCCCACGAGTCTGGTAGAGAACACAACAACCTGATGCACTTATCTTCATCTGAAATTTTAATATCAACAGATAATAACTGACTTACCACAGTATTAAACGCATTCAGATGCTCTGTCACCGAGTCTCCATCTTTCATCCTCAGGTTATACAGCTTTTCCGCAGGAACAGTTTATTCACCAGAGACTTAGATTGGTACAAAGTCCCAAACTTGTCCCATAAAGCGCCGTAGCTTCCCCTGATATATTCAACAATACTGAATCCGAGACACACAATCGTATTGTGCTCTTTGCCTTCCGATCGAACTTCTTCCATTCTTCATCGGTCACTCCCGTTGGTTTAGTACCGGATCTACCGCGATCCACTGATCTTTATCCACCAACAGATCCTCCATCTTGAGTTTCCACAACTCAAAACTCTAACCATTGAACTTCTCAATCTCTATCTTTCCGCCGCTCGCCATCTTCTTTCACCACCAAAATCGATCTCGCAGATCTCCCACTGAACAGTGTCTACCACAGGCCCGAGCGAAACCCCTCAGCAATAAAGGCGTCCCATTGAAGCCAAAACATCTCTGATACCAAATGTAGTTTTTAACCCCGTACAAAAATTACCTGCATACGAATTCTAAATCACAGGAAAAAATAAAAATGTGAGAGCATAACACATAAAACACATATACATAGAGATTTCCCACTGGACCCCAAAACCGGGACTACCAGCATGATTTTTCATTATATTCCTTTCAATGTTACAAAACATATTTATACATGCCGAAGCATCCAATACCATGGACTAAAAACCATCGCGTCCAAAAAACATGTGCGAATATCATGCACAAAACCATAGGTGGGTCTGCCCAACCTAACATAGGGTCCAAAACCAAAATTTTCTGGGGTGCTACCTCGGACCCCATAAAGTGGGGTTACGGGTACCCCTCAAACCCCCTATTAACTATGTGGAAAGAATATAACACAACACAACATATATAGTATGTTGCGCTGGACTCATGAACCACCTAAGGGATGCATTTTTTAATGCAGTGGGAAACAACTTAAGTTTATGTGCATCGTCATATTAATTATAAATATGACATAAAATATCGAATTCAAAAAGAAAGGCATTGGGATCTTCATATGATTTATTGTAGAATAATGGGAGACATGCCATCAGAATGCTTTTCATTGTGATATCATGAGTCACATCCAGGATAGGGAATCTGAAGGTAACCTCCTCTTAGTCTTCTTGGTGGCCTCTCCTAAAGAGGTTCCCATTGCATCGAGGACCTTCTCCCTCTTCCTAGCATTCTTCATTGTGTCTGTCCTCCCCATCTTGGTGATCCATTTCTGCAACCAGCACCCGCTGGAGTTTGTTGATTATGGTGTGAATAGGGGGTATTGGGACACAGTTTATGTTGGTTGATTTCTCATCCAAGTTGTCTTGATGTTCTACTGGTTCTTATAAAAGGTTGTCAAATACCATCTCCTTAATGATCCTTTCTCCTTGATCTAATAATTCTTGATCCAAAACCACGTTGGCATCAACACTTCCTGCTTCTTGTCTCAGACCAATATATTGATTAGTAGAGGTAAGAATGGGTATGTTAACTGAGCCAAAAGTTGTAGGAAATTTAGAATTGGAAATAAATCTACCCTTGCTATCCCTAGGTCTACCTATACTTCTACGCATAAAGATAAAAGAAATATAAACTCAAGAACAAGCAGTGATCAATCCAACTTTGGAGAAACCCCACAAAAGTGGATGTGTGGCTCTTCACTCACATTTTATCATACAATCTCTACCCTCTGACAGTCCTGCAAGATCCAAAAACTCAAATGATAATGGTTACAAGAATAAGAAATGACAACTTCCCCAACAACAGATCCAAAATGTTGAGAGATTAAATTGGTGAATCAGTCTACTAATATTTATATGTAAATCTGGACTCATAAGCATGGGTTGTCTTGCACTTCCTTTATCTAGTTCTAGGTTAGCATTTTAAAATTTCTTTTATAATGATTGGTTGGGTAATAGACACACCAATGCTTGCAAACTCAAAAGAAATCAAACATTTAGCTAGCACAGGCAGAATCAATAATTTAATTTAAAGACTTCCAAAATTTCTATGAACTTAACCTATTTAGAACTAGAATTGAAATTTGGACATAACAGGTGACTTGACTTCTTACCACAAGTTATGAGAATGAATTCCTAATAAAATAGACTAGATACAAAGCTTAATCAGTCAAAACACTCAAGTTCGAATTCTTACAATCCACACCCGAAGATTTACTACTTGTAATGAAAATCCAATTCTAGCTAATAAACCAAACTATACTCAAGACTCATTAACCATGTTAGCTTCTCAACGGTCAAAAATCTTGGTGTTGAACACTTAACCTAGATACTCTGTTTTACTCTCAACTAAGCCGCATCCAAGTCCCTAATTGATCATGACCGCAAGCACAAATTCAAGCACTAACTCTACTCAAACATGGAAATCAAACAAAACAACTATGAGAAAATGCACTCAAAACTACCCTACAGTCGCATCAATCAAAATGTAAACATCCTTATTTGAAACCTTAATCAAACTAATACTCTTCTTTTCAAATCAATTTAGACATCTAATCTATGGAAAATATAACCAAGAATTCAAATGAACAGAGGAAACAAGCAGTCCAAACGAACCAAAGGAAAATGTTTTGAAAACTAACACTAGATCACTCTTTTGCACTCTGAAGTTAATCCATGCAGTCTATCTAACAATGAAGAAATCCATTTGACAAATGAAACTAACTGAAGCTATAAAAAATCTTCAAATCAATTAATATGAAAGCAATGCTTATGTTGTATACACATTCATGCAAGAAACCAATCGACTTAAACTAAACCAAGCTCATGCCAATCGCATTATTTAAATAATCAACCTGAAACAAATACTTCCTATGTCACACACATTTGCGGAAACAATCCAGAAGATAGTCAATCAATTCAATTACTAGAGGAAACAATAGAAACGATTTTGAAATTGACTAATCACAATCCAAACTAAACTCGAATTCGATTTAACTGTGATCTATAAATACGTTATCCAATTTAGGTATTTGAAAGTAGCTTCTACGTTATCAATGGATAAACTAGCTCCTCATAAGCATTAGATGACAATGTAATTCAACAAACTTCATATACATCTATGACACTCATAGTCCAATACAATGTGCAGTGTCCATGAACAGAGTGGGTATTTGTCTTGAAAGAGAAAGCGATGGTCACACCAGAGATTTAGATTTGGATCGCTGAAGCAAAGGGGTTTAAAAGCATCATATCATCAACATAATACAATCAATAGAAAATAAGAAAACTCTCGACGCAGTAGGTAAACTAATAATGAATCACAGATAATTGAAGAACGACTATATCTATCACACAGATATACTGCTACACAATAATGAATTAGCTAGGCTGTTAGGATTTACTATCCATAGTTCAGTTTGTTTTAACTTATTTAACACCTATAAAAGGATGCTATGTAATACTTAGAAGCTGGTGAACCTAAGTTAAAAACTGTTACTGTGTATCCTTCGACTTATTATTTTTGAATCAAAGATGTTTACAATGGTTATTCATTAAGTTCGTGTTAATTTTTCGATGGTTCATTGTGGATGACGAGTTAATTGTGATCGAAGTCTCTCACTTTCTGTAAGTTATTCAGCTCCCCAGGTGTGGCTAGGCCCACCCATCTAGGTTCAACATTGTAATATTGCGTAGCAGTATAGTTGTGTGATAGATATAGTCGTTCTTCAATTATTTACGATACATTATTAGTTTACACGCTGCGTGGAGAGTTTTCTTAGTTTTGATTGATTGTATTATGTAGCACTTTGTTATATTAGGTTCCCATCTATCCAGGTATATGTAGCACTTTGTTGTATGATCCTTTTTTTCTCCTTGGACAACAAATACTATGAAAAATTCCCTGTAGCAAGATAATTGGCTATATTTGCATACCAAGGTGAGTAAGTAGAAATAGCAAAAAGATATTCATTTGGGAAAGAATCCTCAGTAGGAATGAAATTTTCATCAATAGTTAACCTATAAAGAAATTTAACTACTACATTATCTTATCCAGGTTTATCGACAATAGTGATATCAAATTCTTGTAACAACAATAACCAACATGTAATCCTACCATTCATAATTGGATTATTCATTAAAAGATGAATGGCAGAATGGTCAATGTGCACAAATACTTGAAACCGGTGATATAATGTCAGAATTTATTGATGGCATGCACGAATACTAAGAACTCCTTGTCGATCACTATGTAGTTGAGCACAGTTGGGGTTAGATTTTTTATTATGTAGTAAATAGCATAAGGTTTATTATCCTCCAGTTGGCCCAAAACAACACCTACAACAATATTAGATGCATCTGTAGCTATGTGAAACGATAGTTCCCAATTAGGTCCTCACAAGACCAGAGTTGCTAATACACAACATTTCAACTTTAAAAAGGCCTCCTCACAGTCCCATGTCCACAAAAAAGCAACATCCTTCATGAGCAAGGAAAATAATGGCAATGCTACTTTTGAAAATGTTTCTATGAATCTCTTGTAATACCCTACATGTCCCAAAAATCTTTGTACCTCTTTTTCCATTTTGGGGGTTTGGATTTTCAAGATTACCTCTATTTTTGTAGGGTCTACCTTGATTCCATCAGCATAAATGTAGTTTCTAAGCATGATCCCTTCAGTCATCATCATGTGACATTTTTCAGTGTTGAAGGCAGCAATATTCTGTACACATCGTTCCAACACTTTTTCTAGATTGATTAATGTTGTTTCAAAATCATCTCCATAAGGTGTAAAATCATCCATGAATATTTCCAAGCAGTCATTTAACAAGTCAGAAAAAATCCCCAGTATTGCCCTTTGAAAGGTTATTGGTGCATTACAGAGTCCAAAAGGAAGTACTCTGTATGCATAGGTTCCCCAAGGACAAGTAAAGATATTTTTATCCTGATCTTCCCAGGAAATCTGTATCTGATTATAGCCACTAAATCCGTCCAAAAATGAAAATAATTTCTTTCTGAAGAGGGTATTAAGGACTTGTTCTATAAATGGTAAGGGAAAATGGCCCTTTTGAGTGGATTTATTGAGTTCTCTATAATCTACATAGACTCTCCACTTGCCATTCTTTTTAGGAACGATGAAAAGCAGCGACACCACTTGACTATCAGATATTGGGTAAATAAAATGAGCACTAAGGAGTTTTTTTAATTCTTCCTTCACCACCTGCTTTAGTGTAGGGTTCATGTAGCATTTTGGTTGTCTAACTGGTTTGTAGCCATCCTTCAAATAAATATGGTGACTGCATAGGTTAGGGTGGACCCCTTTTATATCCATATAGTCCCATGCAAATGCCTTTTTGTCTTTCTGTAACTGTCGTAACAACAGTTGGTTTTTCTCAGCAGTCAGGTTGGGGTTAATATTCAAAAAATTTCAAGATTCTATCTCAATTGGATTGCTATTAATATTCAAAGCGGCTCTCATTTGTTCAAAATCTATATCTTCCACCTCTTCTTCTACATTCGCATCCTTAGCAGAAGCGACAGAAAGTAAGTTACTAATAAAACCATTGATGACATCAACTTTTGTCTCATCCTTGAAATACTGGGTTTTCTTGAGAGTGAGGAGTGGTAGGGAAATATCTAACTCAGGCTCAAACTCATCCCACCAAGGGTTATATATATCCATATTTGTTTTTGGGGGTTAAAGGCTAAGGTTCTTTGTTGCCTGGCCATTCGAGATCACCATAGATCCCGATCTATAGCCTATAAATGCATTTGCAGTGGCAAACCAAGCTCTCCCTATGATCAAAGGATGACCCCCCAAATTGGATAAAAAATCATCTGGATACCTTGTTGAGAGATTAAATTGGTGAATCAATCTCCTAATATTTATATGTGAATCCGGACTCATAAGGACGAGATATCTTGCGCTTCCTTTATTCATTTCTAAGTCAGAGTTTTAACTTTTCTTTTATAATGATCAGCTGGGTAATAAACACACCAATGCTTGCAAACTCAAAAGAAATCAAACATTTAGCTAGCACAAGCAGAACTAATAATTTAATTTAAAGACTTCCAAAATTTTTATGAACTTAACCTATTTAGAACTAGAAGTAAAATCTAGACATAATAGGTGACTTGACTTCTTACCACAGGTTATGAGAATGAATACCTAATCAAATAGACTAGATACAAAAATTAATCAATCAAAACACTCAAGTTCGAATTCTTACAATCCACACCCAAAGATTTACTACTTGTAATGACAATCCAATTCTAGGTAATCAACCAAACTGTACTAAAAAATCATTAACCCTACTATCTTATCAACAATCAAAAATCTTGGTGCTGAACACTTAATCTAGATACTCTATTTTACTCTCAACTAAGCTGCATCTGAGTCCCTAATTGATCATGACTGCAAGCAGAAATTCAAGCACTAACTCTACTCAAACATGGCAATCAAACGAAACAATTATGAGAAACTGTACTCAAAACTACCCTACAGTTGCATCAATCAAACAAAGGAATCAAGGATTCCAAAGAAACCAAAGGAAATTTCTTTGAAAACTAACACTAGATCGCTCTTTTGCATTCTAAAGTTAATCCATGCAGTCAACTTAACAATCGAGAAATCCATTTGACAAATGAAACTAACTGAAGCTATAACAAATCATTCAAATCAATTACTATGAAAGCAATGCATCTGTTGTATACACATTCATGCAAGAAACTAGTCAACTTAAACTAAAACAAGCTCATGCCAATCGCATTATTCAAATAATCAACGTGAAACAAATACTTCCTATGTCGCAGACATTTTCAGAAACAATCCAGAAGAGAGTCGATCAATTCAATTACTAGAGGAAACAAGAGAAACAATTTTGAAATTGATGGATCACAATCCAAATTAAACTCAGATTCGATTTTATTGTGATCTCTAAATATGTTATCCAATTTAGGTATTTGAAAGTAGCTTTTGCATTATTAATGGATAAACTAGCTCCTCATTAGCATTAGATGACATTGTAATTCAACAAACTTCATATACATCTACGGCAACCACAGTCCAATACAATGTGCAGTGTCCATGAATAGAGTGGGTATTTGTCCTAAAAGCAAAAGCGATGGTCACACCAGAGATTTAGATTTGGATCACTGAAGCAAAGGGGTTTAAAAGCATCATATCATCATCATAATATAATCAATCGAAACTAGGAAAACTCTCCATGTAGAAGGTAAACTAATAATGAATCACAGATAATTGAAGAACGACTATATCTATCACATAGATACACTGCTACGCAATATTACAAAGTTGAACCGAGATGGGTGGGCCCAGCCACACCTGGGGAGCTGAATAACTTATAGAAAGTGAGAGACTTCGATCACAATTAACTCATCATCCACAATGAACCATCGAACAATTAACTTGAACTTAATGCATAACTATTGTAAACATCTTTGATTCAAAAATAATAAGTCGAAGGATACACAGTAACAGTTTTTAACTCCTATTCGCCAACTTCTAAGTATTACATAGCATCCTTTTATAGGCATTAACTAAGTTAAAACAAACTGAACCATGGATATTAAATCCTAACAGCCTAGCTAATTCATTACTTCAAATAGGATGGCTCGAAAAATTTTTCCAATTTAGCTTAACAACCTTCAACCAAGCCCAATCTTGGTGTCTACTTCATTCAAAGAGGACAACAAGATCTTTGTCGTGGTTGAAGTTGAACATGTTCAACATGGTTGGAGGCAACTCGCCATCTAGAAGTATACGACCTCTTATCCGCTGCGTTGTTAAGTACCGAACCCAAGATGGCTCTTGAGTACGAAAGTGGAGGAACCATGGTTCACTACTTGCATTGTCCTATTATCACTCTTCACATCTGCTACAATGTCTACACTTCAATGATAGTGACTAGTTATTTTATGGATAGCCACTCATATTCACTTAAATTCACTAATAAAAATCAAAATGTTACCATGAAAGACTTTACCTCATAGTAAGATTAGGACAGTGTTTTAGGGCAATAGGAATGATAGGTGAGTGGTTTAGGAGTTCCAAAAAGGTGAAAATAGAGATGGAAAATAGTAGTGGTGGGAATAAAAAGGGGGATCAACATACCTCTAGGAAGCTATTGTGATCACTATATCCTCTAACATCCCCTCAGGTTTAACATGGGACATGTTTGCTAATTCAAGTACAGTGGGAGTATGTCTAAGTCCCTGTAGCTTGAGAGCAATAAAGAGGTCCTTTTTCATTACATTAATGGTAGTCTTGAGGTCGATCAACGTATTAGCTATGGGTTGATCATTAATGTAGACAGTGACCATAGGATTTCCTAGATCATTGTACTTAGTTAGGAGAGGCTGAGTAGACATTAATTCGAGTAATTTCCCCATCACATGTATGGTAGCAGGGTCTTTAGGCTTCCTCCCAAGTTTCTTGATGCAAAAATATCTCACTATTTTAGCATAAATAGGTACTTCTTTAAGGGCTTGTAGTAGAGGAATTCACACATGCAAATTTTGCAACTCCCTAAGAAAATCATTTTCGGGCTTTGAAGTCATCCTAGGTTCAGCCAATCTATGAGGATATGGAGGGTCCTGCATTGCGATAGTCGAATCGTCTATTACAGGTGTATTAGCCTTCCTTGATTTGGTTGTTACAACAGTAACATTTCTTCGTGGGTTAGTTGTTACAGATGTAACTACTTCCTCTATATCAGTTTTTGTAGGCATAGTGGTTGCCTCAGAGCCTCCGGCATCTCTTCTGGATGGTTAACATTCCTCCTCTATAATGATAGGGGAGTGACTTGGTTTAATTACCTTGCCCGATCGTAATTGTATTTCATTAAGTCCCATGGGGGTGATAAGGTAGGTCTGGAAGGTAGTCGGAGCTTCTATGCCCTGAGCTACTTTATTGTTTAGGTTTGGGTTAGGTTGCATAGGTAGTTGGGGTCAAATAGGTGGTGGATGAGTAGAAGTTTGGAAAGGAGGTAACTGCAGCTGTTGTTGCATGGGTAGTCCAGTTAGAGCTGAATTCTAGGCATTTCCTCTCCAATTATGGTTCCAAGGATATGGTTGAGATTGAGGATATTGAACAAAAGGAGATGGAGACCACTGGTTGCAGGGTGAAGGAAACTGCATAGGAGGAGGAGTAGGATATTGTTGAGTATTATATGCATTGTTCCACAAATTGAAAGAGGAAAAGTCTTGAGACATACATGGAGTTCGTGGTTGCTATAGACTCCTTGGTGCAATGAAATAAGAGGACTGCACTTCCTCACTTGACTCTCTGAGTACTGCCTTTAATCTAGGAAGCTTCGAACATTTTCCTGTTGAATGTTCCAGCTCACAACTATTACACAAGATGATATTGTTCAATTCGCATTCCCTCAAAGGATAATTTCTTCCGGAAATTTGGATAGAACACAACAAGAGGTGTGTTAGCTTATGCTTGTGTCTTCTTCATCTGTGCTATCGTTATCTGGGCAAAGAGAGTACTGAGGATATCGGTCTTGAAATTTTCAAACAAATTTCCAATTTCTACTCTGGTTACTCCCCCTCCTGCAAATTTTTGTATCTGGGTGGAGGCATCTCGAACTGCACTCCTCCCCTTAAACGATCCTCTAGAGCATCTTAGATAGAGCTTTACAATTTCAACGAATGGTTCTTGTGATATATCCCCCTTCCCTAATAGGTTCAAGGTATCAAGGCAATCATCCCTCATTCCTATGATAAATATAGTCTTTAGGATCTCTTAGTCTAGATCACTATGTTTAGACCACTGTAGATTATAGTGGAACCTCTCCACATAATGTTCCAAGATTTCATCTTCCTTATGTGTCATTCTAAAGATATCCACCCTTAAGTCCCTGGTTTTGCAATAGTCTTGGTACTTTGATAAGAACGTCTCCTTCATGTCATTCCATGTTTGAATAGATGTAGAACCCAATCCCATGAACCATCTCAAAGCCGCCCCTTTCAAAGTAGCGGGAAATAATTTTAATTTCTGTGCATCTGAGGTATAATCATAACTTCTGCATAAGACATCGAACTCAATTAAATAAGTGTCTAAATCTTCCATAGTCATCCCCTGGAAGGATGGTGAGGATGATAGAGGAATATTTTTCATAGGAGCTTCACCTCTAATATCCCCAATTGGGAACTCAAAGGTGGTGATAGTAGCATTTGTTTTAACATTGTTGTCATTGTTGTCCCCCATGACTAGTCCTTCTAACCCTTGCTATAGCAGACATCTTTCAAATTTTTCTTGTGATGGTCTCGTCGATGTGATTAGTGGCTCAGATGTTCTTGGGGCTGGTTGTCCTTGTACATGAAAAATTGAGTTCCTTTATATTTATTACATCCCAAAATTAGAAACAGATTAGTCATGAAAATTTCACAATTCCCATGCCAATAAAAAATAAAAGTAGTTACAATCTAATTCTAAATACAAATATACAGTAGTTAGGATTGCAACCACTTGGGTCTGTTGCTTCCAAAATAAACAATCCCTACTGTCGATAGCTGTTATGTGGAATAGTACCCACATTTTCTAGCTTCGACGCAACAATATCGAGTGAATAATGGTTTGAGATGTCATGGCATTGTTGGTGACAACACTTTTGGCGTAACAACGGATTTTTGTATCAGCGCATAGTGTAACAACATCCAATGTAACAGCAAACTATAACAACATCCAATGTGTAACAGCAACTTGTAACAGCATCCAATGTGTAAGATCGAACTGTTCTACCTTTCTTTGTAGTTAATCTGTGCTACCTGTCTGCTTCACAGCTTTGTTCTCACGAGCCATCACCTGAAAAGAAGAAGATCTTCCCATAATAATTCTTCAATACTCTCCCAGTTAGCCACAAAAAGGAATAAAGCATCACAATACTTAGTAAAATGTGGAAAAGCAACATTACAGTAGAATAGGTTATAAAGGTAAGAAAATAGGGAAATTGGTCATGTAAAGTCATAGGCCTGGAGGACAGAAGGGTCAAAACTAGGGAAAGAATGTGCAGAAAATAGGTAAAAAACCACACCCAATAGGATGGCCTTATTTAAAGGCATCCCAATATCTAGGAAATCATGAGAACTAGGACAGTTGACATCCCAAGTCGGAAAATTGTATTGATTATATCCCATATTAGGCTAGAGTTTATGACCAATGTCAATAAAGTATTGATTAATTGTATGGATCATGTCCTAAGAAATAAAAAATGAATGTAAATTCTCCTTCTCATAATAAAATGAACACTTATGATATGATTCCACATAATTCACTGATGGAAAGATAGAGTATATGATGCCACATAATTACCTTATGGTATGGTGGAATACTAGTAACATAATATGGGGTATCATGGTATAAGTTTGGGTAAGTATGGTGATTATTAGAATCGATCTTATCAATAGTGACAACACTTCCATTGTGAGTAAAATTCATCATTGGATAAAGCATAAACACTACAATTTTCATAACATATACATAAGCATGCCAAAAAAGCATATATAAGTTTAACGGAATATTCACTGCTATCATATCGAATAGCATAGTATTCCCACCAAATGTGATAGGAAACCGAGGAAGAATCCCTAATGATTTGCTAAGTTCTTTCAAAATCTAACAACAAACTAGTATCTCACACAAGGTTAGGAGAACTAACACCTTACCAAGCCAAGGATGATAAAATATTTGTGGAGGATCCTTCATCTAAATGAATTAATAAACTTAAACAATAATTTGGAAGGGTGTAGAAGAAGGAAGGTGTGGTTCAACAAGACCATTCAAATCAAAGGAATAACTCCCATAACTTGGAGGGAGATTATTCAATGCAAGTGGCGTTCCCCCTTATGCAAAGATTCCAAAAACTTTGAAGTATTTTATAGTATGAGTCTTACCATACCAAAGTTCATGTGGAGTTTGAGTGTTGTTTACTCTAACATTTGCTTGGTTGAGAATAGTGATGGCGACGAATGCAGATTCACCCCAGAAGGTTGCAGGAGTTCTAGATTCATCTAGCATAGCATGAGCCATTTGTTGAACAGTTCTGTTCATCATTTCTACCACTCCATTTTGATGAGGAGTCCTTGTGATGGAGAACTGCCTTTTTATTCCATGTTGTTCACAAAAGTCAAAGAATTCATCTGAGGTAAATTCCCCTCCTTGATCAGATCTGAGGCATTTGATTTTTCGATCTAATTCATTTTCAACCAAAGCTTTGAAGGCTTTGAACTTTTCAATTGCTTCATCTTTATGCTTTAGAAGACCTATCCAACACATTTTGGAAAATTCATCAATGAACAATATAAAGTATTATTCTCCACAAGGTGAATTTTTCCTTGATGGTCCACATAGATCAGTATGAACAAGTTCAAGAGGCTTACTGGCTGACCCTCCCTTTTTGATGAAGTGAGATTTCGTTTGCTTACCGAATTGACATGATTTTCATATAGTCTTTTAAGGAATGTTGATATCTGGAAGATCACGAACAACTTGGAATCTGCATGCTTTTCTTATTTGAGAAAAGCTTAGATGTCCCAATCCTCTGTGCCATAGCCAGTTTTCATCAATTTTGCTTATATATCACTGTTGTTGTCCTCCCTTGAGTATGTATAGGTTGTTTGGAGTTCTTGTACCTTTGATCATAGTTTCTCCTATATCAAGCTCATGAACAACACATCCATTTGATCGAAACACTACTTCATTTCCTTGATCACACATTTGACTCACACTCAACAGGTTATGCTCTAAGTCATCAACATACATAACATTCCCAGCTTTAACTTTTTCTTTCAAGAAAACGGAGCCTTTACCTTTTATAACAGTAGGAGTGTTGTTTCCAAATGAGACACTCTTTTCCTTTTCTAAGGCATTATATGAGTGTAGTTTTTCTTTGTCACTTGTCATGTGTTTTGAGCATCCACTATCGATGTACCACTAGTTTTCTTGTCCTTTTGCATACAAGGCTATACCAAATCTTTCTGTTTGTGGTTCTTTCTTTCTCCATATTTTGGGCTTTAATGGAATTTGCTCCTTTTGCCAAAATTTACTCATGCATTCAGATTCTTCATGGCCAAAGTTGTTACAGATTGAGCATTCTTTTTCATTTTCATGAAGAGAAAAGTTATTATAGGAAATTTTCTTGATCCCTATCACATTCCTTTGATTTCATGCTTCTCTAGTCATGATGGTTTTGTAAGCAACACATCGAGCAGCTTTGTGTCCAAAATTGTGACATGAGAAACATTGACCATTAAAAAAGTTCCTACAATTATCAAATCTATTGACCTGGTGATTGTAGTTTCTATTGATATTCGTCTTTGAAGAAAATTGAGTACAATTTACTTGAGGTTGGTTGTGGCTTCTGTTCATCCTTGAAGTAAATTAAGCCTGATTTACTGGGTGATCTGCTTTATGCCTTTGCTGACGATTGTCAAGCTATTCACTGCTCTTTGTTGCATCAAGATAGCTTTTAGTGGAGGTTGAGAGCGTCTATGATTGAGATGCTTCCTCAGTATATCCAAGACCTGTCTTTATCAGAGGAAAACGCTGCACTTTGATCATTTCATTTAAGGTTTTTGATCCTTTAGTAAATCTAAGATTGAGAGATTTTGTTTTCTCAAGATCCTTTCTTAGATCCACAATTTCACATTCTAGTTTTTCATTGTGTTTTTCTCTTTCAGCAAGTTGGTATGTCAAGGTATCTATAATCATATTCTTTTCTTCTAAACAGATTTTGAGTTTAGAGATTTCTTCATAAAGGTCATCTTCATCTAAAGCATCCAAAAAATCATCATCTTCATAAGCCATCATAAATCTATAGTCATTATAATTTTCATCTTCATCACTATTTGATAAACCATTGCTATCTTCATGAGTATAGTAGCTAGTTTTACTTACACTTTGTTTTCTAGTCCATTTTGTAGATTCCTTCCCTTTATCATATTTATCTTTATGAGGACATTTGGCAACATAATGACTGAATCTACCACAGGAAAAATAGGAAAAACATTTGAAAGGTAGTTTACCTCTAAATCTTCCAAAACCTTCTTAAAGCTTCTTGACAAAGTTTATTTCCTCTTCTTCTTCTGAAATATGTCCTAATTCATTGAGTTCTTATTTTCCTTTTTTTGAAGCTTTAAATGCAGCTTCTCTCATATCTGATGGACCTCCTTTTCTCATCTCAAAGGCAGTTAAGATTTCATGAAGCTGTGTCATGGTAATAGTCTGTAGATCCTGCTTTTCTTCTATGGCAGATACTTTTGATTCAAATTTAGCAGATAAGGATCTTAAAACTTTTTCAAATAAGGTAACTTCCTTTATCTCTTCACCCAGATTCTTCATGCAATTAACAACCTCATCTATACGTGAGAAGTAACTAGCTATACTTTCATCATTATGCATCTTGAGAGTTTCATACTGAATTCTGAGAGTTTGCAGTTTAGCACGTTTTACCTGAGAGTCTCCTTCGTAGCTTAGAATGATTTTATCCCATATTTCTTTGGTTGGTTTGAGTTTATATGTCTACTAGTACGTAGGTGGCGGCCTACAAAAGGCTACAACCTTCTCTCTTCTTCCAGGGACCATGTTTCATAAATTTTCAGACTGGATCCATAAAAAAAATCATTCAATCATCAAATATATCTGCATCAACCAATCTCCTTTTAAACCAACCACAACTGAATCAATCAATCACTTTGACAACCCATCAATCTGATTATTTAGAATGCTGTCACCAAAATACAGTAACTAGAACCCAAGCTAGAACCCAGAATACTGCAACAGCAAATAGAATAAACTAAAACATATTTTATAAGGTATACACTACTTCCATGTGTCGAACCTGCATGCATACGCACTTTCCTCAAAGCCAACCAATGTATATATCTGCAAATATAAATTCAGAATTATACAACTATTCCAGACTTTAGTTATACCCAGATCATGTCTTTTAAAGAATAATATATGCGTCAGAATTCAGATCCAGAATATACAAGAGCAAAAAACACCTAATGATAGTTCATTTTACGCATTAAGATCCTGATCCATCATTAGATCTGATCCCTCATCATCAGCTAAGGTTCATCCTTCGTTCAGATCCAGCAATGTACCATAACCTAATAACTTGCATACTATATCTCATACTTCATCAGATATTCAATAGTTGCACACCTTGGCCTAATGATCTTCTCCTCCTTTTATAGTTTTAGGCCTTTCTCAATACCATGGACCAAAACCACTTAGGACCAATACCATGGACCAAATACCTAGGGTCAATACCTCAGACCAGATTCCTTGGACCAATACCATTGATCAAAATACCATGAACCAAATACTTTAGACCAAAAGTTTAGTTTTCCAAGGCATATGCACTTTTCCTTCTGTGAAAGTGCGTGTGTATGTATACGCGACTTGTATACAGTGAACCTGTGTGTATACACAACTTGGTCAATGGTGAACATGTGTATACCTCTCTTTCTTCATTCTGTGAAGACTGATCTGTAATTATTTGTTGTTTACCTGCTATATTGTGATCTTTCATCTAAGTGAGTTGCCTTCTGAACTAATTCCTTGAAGCTGACCTGCATTTCATCACATCTATAAACACTATTGTCATGCCTTCTATCACATCTCATATCTCTTTTGTAGATTCATCGAGTTACCATATACAAGTGAGTTGTTCTGCTACAAGTGGGTTGCCATCAAGTACAACACATACATCATAATGAAAATAGAAAGTTATTTATCACAAATAACAGAAGTTGAAGGAAGTTACTTGTCATCTGGGGGTAAAAATATCTGCATGTCGAGTCCTTTTATGAGTCTACCTATTGTAGTGGCTACAACCACCCTCCAAAATTTTAGCTTGCATCAAATTCAGAGCCTCCCTTGAAGAGTTTCACTTGATGACCACACACGCTCTGGTTCACTCAGTGAGCTCATGTGGGTCTTTACATTTGCTTTGCTTTTATATTGCACTCAAGTCTCTGCATGTTGACGTCTAAGTCATGCTGGCTGGTTATGCTCAAAGTCTTTGCTTCGTATGTGATTTTTGTGTTTGCCATGAAAGCATTTGTCGCACTCACACATGGAGTCACATTCACTATCACACAAGCAACATTTTGATCATGAACGATCAATCACGAGTGTCATGCTTGTCACTCGCACTATTGATCAGCCATGTTGAACATGTGTGTTTGGATGGTTTGGTCGTTTTTTCGTCAAGTCATGTGAGTTTGTGTTCGTATGATCACCTATGCATCTTTTCAATGTTCACACACTTTTTCATTTTTGCTGAAGCTCTGATGACTAGAATCCTCACTGATAGCTAGACCATCACCCTGATTTTGACTTGATCGACTTTCAATCAGAACCACGTAGAAACACCAAGCTAGTTCTTTCAAGTTGCGCTGCCCACAAGCAGCTCAAGTAACACTCATGTTGGACACCCGGACAGCCGACCGACTGTTCATCTCAGGAAATTGCATAGTGCTCATGAGAAAGTCTCTTGCTACTTATCAGTTAGCTCAACTCAGAAATTTCATAGAGATGATCAGTAGGCCTACCTCCTAGCCTTAGTGCAATTTTTCCAGCGAGCAGCCAGCTGGCAATTCCCTTTGGGCATTGTGTGTTGGGTTGTGCTATATTCTTTTCACGACTAACCTACGTAGTGAACTGGGGGGTTAGAGGGGGGATGGAGCCCCCCCTTCATTGCGCCGATTGTGCAGCGAGGGGGTCACAGGGGGCGCGGCATCCCCC
>APFE031643747.1:22785-35061 GCA_000404065.3 Pinus taeda | reverse complement strand
TAATCCATGTGAATGCTCCTTCCGCCTCACTATCTCGAACAAGGAAATTTTGAATACGACAGTGCCTCACAATGTGAACGACAACCATTTTGGTGTATAACGGTGTATCGCAATGGGAACGAGAACATACTCATTGAAGCTAAGAGTGAAAAACAGTTGGAATGCAAGCTGAACCCACCATATGTCACACATCATCCTCGTTACAAAACCCACTTTAATTGACTTAAGTCAATTAAAATAATGATGAAGTAAAGAAAAGTGAAAATATCTGAGATAAATAATGAGATTTAAAAGTGAAAATATCTTAGACAAATAATGAGATTTAAAAGTGAAAATAAAAGGGAAGAGAAAATCAATGTGGTGGTGTAAAGCATCACATAGTGTAATTTAAGAATATCAAAAGTACATGGAGTAGGGACTTCTCGGATGGGAATTTAATTTTATATACCATCAGTGTTATATTTGAATTGTGATAATATAATAAAAAGTGATAGTATAATAATGAGTAAGCTTATTTAAAAAAAATCATTTTATTTATCTTTAATTTAAAAATATATATATATTTTTATTTTATTTTATTATTTTAATAAAATTATTTAAATAGGGATTGGATAATAAAATAATTTAAATACTAATTTTCTGATAAATAAGAATCACACAATTCATCTCTTTCATTATTTTTAAACAATTCTAATGAATTAATGTACAACACGGGTTTTTTAAATGGAAAAGAATTTTATGAATGAATTAATATTGGTGAAGAGCTTTTAAAATTGGAAAAAGGTTTTTTTTAAATGAATCAATTTAAAGTAAAGGAGTTACTTGTGGTTTTTTAATAATACACATAAAAATTAGAAGAAATATTTATTATAATGGATAGAAAATAAGGCTAGATGTATATATAAATTAGAAAAATGATATATTATAATAGATAGAAAATGAGGTAAGATAAGATACTTTTTATCCATCACTCAAAAATCCATTTTAATTTATGGAAAACCAAGTAGATGAGATACCTGTGCATTGTTGTATGGAGATTTGTTGTAATTGATTTTCTTTTAATTTATTATCTATGTTCCATTTTATGTTGCAAGATTTTTAAATGTTAATTGTTGTAATAATTCATATTTCCTATTCTAAAAAATTGGTTCATTCTCTATTGATTGATTTTTATATGATAGTTGACTAGAGATGTATTCCATTTGTAAATGGTTGATGTATTTTTAAAATTACATATCAAAGAGGAGATTTTTGAGGTTGGGAGGCTATAGAGATAAAGACATTTCTCATTTGTATACTTTGGAAATAGATTCATGTTATTTGTAATTCCCATGTATGCATGTGTGACCCATGATGATTTTTTTTCCTGAGTTGTGAGTGCATGCAACATGGGTATTACTAATGTCAATATCTTATTCCTAATTTTTTGGGATTGAGGCTAAGATAAAAGATAAGTGTCGATGAATTTTATTAAACAAATATACATATAAATAAAATGTTCATGATCTTGGAGTCATCTTCCATGGTCTCTTGGACTCCACATGATGGTTCGAATTCCACATTATAACCTTAACATATTATGTATCCAACATTCGCCCCTTAATCAAAAGGGGTGTGTGTTCTTTCAAGAAAAGAGATTATGATAGTTGTCAATGGTTCAATGTACTCTCTAAGTCTAGTGGTTTAAGGAAGACCATAATCCAAATTGGTAGCATAAGTTGAATTCTTCTACTTAATCATGGTTTAAGGTGGACCATTAACTCTACAACTCAACTCTAACACTCAATAATTCTTAAAATATTTCTAAAATTGGCTAGAAGTTGATGGCTTCTATTGATTAGAAGTGCTCGCAAATGGCGATTTGAAGATGACAAAAAATTATTGGTGCTTGGCTCTAGGGCTCAATAATTCCTAGAAAATTTCATAATTTAGTTGGAAGTTGATGTCTTCTACTAATTAGAAGTGCTCCCAAATAATGATTTGAAGATGACTGCAAACTATTGAAACTTGCATCTAAGGCTCAGTAGTTCCTAGAACATTTCCTAATTTAGCTACAAGTTGTTGGTTTATGCTAACTATAAGTGCTCATGAATGGCAATTTAAAGATGATCACAAACTTATGTCAAATTGAAGATGACTGTAAATTAGACTATGCTCATGTCGTTGACTCAGGATGCAACTCTGACTTTGGTCAAGCATAAGGCTCTGGTGTTCTTGATGTGACTTAATCTCACTTGTACATGCTTCATTCATTAGGATTCAAAACTAGAAGACTAATCATCAATCACTAGTACTAATTTTCTTTTATCATATACAAAGTGATAGGGTGGAAATATTTCCATAATGCTCATAAGGATAAAGATAAGAAAATATGATCCTCCATATGGTCAACTTGATGAGGGTGTTAGCCTCTATGGAAAATGCATATGTTTACACTGTGTTGATGGTGTTGGGACTGACAAAAAAGGGGATCTACTCAATATGAAGTCCCAACTAGACTTGACATTGTTTAATGTAGGATTCGCATCTGGTACGATGGCCCGGTTGTTATTAACTTAAAGATTTGACTTAGCTCTTGTTGTTCAACACATGAGAGTGTTATGCCTGTAACTTCAAGAAAGCGAGGTAAGTATCCTTGGAAAGTGTTTAATGTAACTCTGTGTCTGCGTTCTCTTACTATCAAAAGGGGGAGTTAAAGTGAGCCTCTGGATGGGAGGGAATAGTCCCAACCCAAGAAGACACAGTTGAGAATAATTAATATTATTTTGATATTAATGGAGAAAATGGTTACATTGTTGTAACTTTCTCCCAGTTTAGGATTAGTTCCTATAGTTATGGGGTTTTGGTGCAACTTCCTATTTCCTAGTCATGTATTTAATGATGTAAACTTTGATTGATTAAGAATAGAGTGGAGAAGAGTGATCTCTCAAGTTTTGTGAGTGTAGTCTCCAGGTGCAGGCCACACCTGAGAGCTACATCTCTTTCTTTTCAATTCTGTTCACATTTTATCTTGGTATCAGAGCTCAGATTGAGTGAGCCTGATCTTTTGTCACCTGTGAGGCTGAAGTGCATGTGGTAGCTAGCTTGCTTGTGTGGCAGAATTGCCTGTGTGGCTTGAAGTGCCTTTGTGGCTGTGTGTACACGAGAGCTCTATGCTCGATTGAGCAGGTGGACTGCAGAAAACCTGGCTCGGACTCGAAATTTTTTTTCTGAGCAAAAAACCCGATTAGCGCGGATTTTGTGCTGACAGTCGCGCCAGAAGAGGGAGTCTACTACTGCATTTGTAGTACGAATTAAGGATGTTAAAGACGGATTGGGGGCCATTGGAGTGGCGGTGGCTGATGAAGATCTTGTTGCAATTACAATGAATGGGATGCGTGATGATTTCCAAACCTTCATCACTGGAGTCTCTGCAAGCGAGAAAGCACCCACGTTCGATGATCTCACTGCGATCTTGCAGCAAGAGGAAGATCGACGGCAGAACCTAAATCTGAACCCCTAAAGTGACGATCTCGCGCTGGTGGCAAAACGACGACTATCTAAAGGAAAGCAGTCACAGCAGCAATCAAAGCAAAAAGGAGGAACATCACAGAAGAATCCGCATTCTCATAAAGGTATGCTTGCAAATCATTATTAAAAGAAATGTTATTATTGTGGAAAAACGGGTCATATACAGAGAGATTGTTATTATAAGAAGTAGGCTGATGAGGCAAGGAGGAGACAGGTAAATCCAAAACACAGAGGATATTTTGTTGAAGAAGAAGACTTCAGTCATGAATTTCGACTGTTCACATTCGACTGTGCCCTTTCAGCATCGAATGAAGATGACATCTGGTATGTCGATTCCGGAGCATCCTCTCACATGACAGGTAATAAGGAATTTTTTGACAGTCTTGAAGAAATTATAAATGGATCAAAAATATATCTAGGGGATGAAAATGGATATCAGATTAAAGGTCATGGGGTGATTTCAGTTACCAAATGGAAAAATTAGTCACCTTTCAAATGCTTTATATGTACCTAGAATAAAGAAAAACCTTATATCTGTATCCATGATGGCTGATCAAGATATGCATGTCGAATTCTTCAAGACTCACTGTGTGATAAAGGATTGCAGGAATGAAATTGTTGCAACAGGCATGCGAGTTGGAAGCCTATACAGATTGGATGCAAAAAGTATACCAAAGCAAGCCATGGTTGCAGGAGAGTCGACAACTAAACAACTCTGGCATCAAAGGTTTGGTCATCTGAATCTGCAGGATCTCATGTTGTTACAAAAGAAAGGTATGGTCGAAGGTCTCCCCATCTTTCGTAACATTCAGCTAAACTGTGATGGTTGTGCCTTAGGAAAGATGCACAGAGAACAGTTTCCTGTGCATGATAGGAGGAGGCAAACAAAAATCTTAGAGCTAGTGCACACTGATGTATGTGGTCCCATGCAGACAAGGTCGCTAGGGGGAGCATACTATTTTTTGTTATTTACTGATGACTGCACTAGGTATTCATGGGTTTATTTTTTAAACAAGAAAAGTCAAACTTTCCAATGTTTTATAGAGTTCAAAACCCTGGTGGAAAAACAGTTTGGAAAAGGTATTAAAATTCTCCGATCTGACCAAGGAGGAGAATACAAATTAAATGAATTCATGAAATACTACAAAACTCACGGGATTGTTCAACAATATACAGTGCCGCATACACCACGGCAAAACAGAGTTGCAGAGCGTAAAAATAGAACCTTGGTGGAGTGTGCAAGGAGCATGTTGCAAGGTAAGGGTCTATCTAATATTTTTTGGGCAGAAGCGACAAATATTGCTGTATATTTAAAAAATAGAAGTCCTACTAGATTTCTTGGCTTCAAAACCCCTTTTGAAGCCTTATATGAATTTAAACCATCAGTAAACCATTTAAGAGTCTTTGGGTCAAAGGCATTTGCACATGTACCCAAAGCTGATAGAAAGAAACTAGACCCTAAGGCAGTCAAATGCATCTTAGTTGGTTATGGCATAGAGTTTAAAGCATACAAACTGTTCAATCCTGAGTCTCGTAAGACATTTGCAAGTAGAGATGTAGTCTTTCATGAACAGGTACAGGAAAGGAAAGCTGATGTTGGAGATGATTGGCACATTCCATTGTTGTTGGAGGAAAGCAGCGAGGATGAAAGGGAGGAGGAATAGGAGCAGAAAGAAGAGACTGAAGCATAACAACAAGAAGGTGAAAAATCAGGCCCAGTTATTGCAAAGGAAAACAAATTTGAGGTAAGTCCCCTACCAAGGAGGTCAGGTAGGAAGACTCAATTACCATTGAAGTTGAGAAACTATGCTTTGATGTCAAAAGTTTTGAACATTGTAGAACCCTCTAATTACAAAGAAGCTAGTCAATTTAAGGAATGGAGAGTTGCAATGGATGAAGAAATGGAATCAATTTTTAGAAATGATACTTGGGATTTAGTTGAGCTGCCTAAGAATAAAACTCCCATAGGATGCAAGTGGCTGTTTAAACCAAAAATCAATGCAGACGGAAGTATAGATAAGTTAAAAGCTAGGTTGGTTGCAAAAGGATATTCACAGAAGGAAGGTATAGATTTTGATGATACTTTTGCACCTGTAGCAAAGCTAAATACAATCAGAATGCTTATTGCTTTAGCTACTAAATATAATTGGGAATTACACCAGCTTGATGTTAAATCTACATTTTTAAATGGTGATTTAAAAGAAGAAATTTACTTAGTACAGCCAGAAGGATATGTAAAGCAGGGGCAGGAACATCTTGTTTGTAGATTGAAAAAGGCTTTATATGGTTTAAAGCAAGCACCCAGGTCGTGGTATGAAAAAGTCGATTTTTTCTTTATAGAGTATGGTTTCCATAGAAGTTTAAATGACCCAAATTTGTATACCAAGTACAATAATTAGGGGCAGATTATTTTGATTTCTTTGTATGTGGACGATATGATTATAACATGAAATGCATTTGATTTAATCAAAGGAATCAAAAGGCTTATGGCACAAGTTTTTGAATTGAAGGATCTCGGAAGCCTTCACTATTGTCTGGGATTAGAATTATTCAGAGATACTGGGCAAAATTTTCTTACCTAAGGGAAGTATGCTAGAAATCTGTCGGAAAAGTTTGGTATGGATCGATGTAGATCAGCAGCAACACCTTTGCAGCAAAATCTGAAATTGAGCAGTGATGATGGCACTAAGTAGGTAGATGCCACAATGTACAGACAACTGGTTAGCAGCTTGATATATCTTATAACAACCAAACCTGATTTGGCATACTCAGTTAGTGTGTTGAGCCAATTCATGTCGAAACCGCTTGAAAGTCACTGGACAGCAGCAAAAAGCGTGTTGAGGTATCTTTGTGGTACTATTCATTTCGGTATTTTATACACTAATGTATCTGATGTTACTCTAGTAGGTTTTTCAGACTCAGACTGGGTAGGTAACCTGGATGATCGGAGGTCCATCACAGGTTATGCATTCAACATAGGTTCTGGGGTCATAGCTTGGAGCAGCAAGAAACAGAGTACTGTAGCTTTGTCGTCATGTGAAGCTGAGTATCAAGCATTGTGTGCAGCAACATGTGAAGCGATCTGGTTGAGGAGACTTCTCAAAGCTGCAGGAAAAGAACAGAAGCAACCCACTTCTATCAAAAGCGACAACCAGAGCACCATCAAATTAGCATACAATCCAGTGTTTCACAAAAACACCAAACGTATAGACACTCAGTTCCATTTTGTTAGAGAAAAAATACAGTCAAATGAAATTGCTGTTGTATATTGTAAAACTTGTGACAATGTGGTTGATATTTTTACAAAGCCTCTTGCATGAGTGAAATTTGAATTGTTTAGAAAGATGCTAGGAGTTTAGGAGAACCCTTTCTCCATTAAGGGGGGGAGTTGAGAATAATTAATATTATTTTGATATTAATGGAGAAAATGGTTACATTGTTGTAACTTTCTCCCAGTTTAGGATTAGTTCCTATAGTTATGGGGTTTGGGTGCAACTTCCTATTTCCTAGTCATGTATTTAATGATGTAAACTTTGATTGATTAAGAATATAGTGGACGAGAGTGATCTCTCAAGTTTTGTGAGTGTAGTCTCCAAGTGCAGGCCACACCTGAGAGCTACATCTCTTTCTTTTCAATTCTGTTCACATTTTATCTGACACACACGCGAACAACGACAAGGGCTTGTCCAATATCTAGCGGAATAGTCCATAGAAGATGCGGCAGTTGTGAAAACCAAATTTCAAGGGAGAACACATACATTGTCCAATGTAGTAGTCCACACGGGGGTGATGGTCATTAAAACTAAGAAACATAAATATGGTCTATCTAATGTCCAGCAAGGTATTCCACACAGATGAGACAACATTGATAAACAACACAACACATATTCAACAATATGAGTACTAAAATAGCCTAAGTAGTTCAACTATCTTAGTACAGGTTAAGCAAGCATGCATTACAAACATTTGAAGAATAGTATTACAAACGAATGCAAAACATGCATGAAAATGTGTTGGCCTGAGATAGGCTTCTAAACTAAGAAAAATATCTGAGACACATCTGTACACCATACATCACTGACCCCAGTAGTGGGACATTAGAGCCACTCCCCTCTCCTCTAAGAACAAACTATAGACTCTCAAGAATATGTGGGAGGAGCCAAGGTGAAAATTCCTTTGCTCATACAATGAGGGGGTATAACTGGCCAAGGGGCTATAACTAATCCTTGTGACTCTTTGACTTCCCTCATGACTATTTGACTTCCTATGACTTTTCGACTTTACATGATTCTTCAACTTCATATGTGGGTCTCTAGGACTTCCACTTTACATTACAATGGATACAAAAAGTATGGCCCATAGTAGTGATGTGGCCAAGACAACTCATGACACAACTCGACATGACACTGCTGACATGTGCTAGCTGACTGTGATGTTCATGTCGAGCTGTTATGTTGCCGAGTGATGATACGCTATCGATGTAACATGTCTTCAACTCCGCATCACAAAGTGCACAGGGTCTTGGATGGTCTTGGTTTGAGCTTGATGGTGCATGTATATGTGTCCCTTTCGCTCACTGATCGATGTGCTTCGTGCGCTCCTTCAACTGCAAGCAAATCTTCTAGCATGCGATCCTTCTCCATCATGTTCGTCATCATACCATGTTTCATTGTTATTCCTATTCCTGCAATCACTCATGACAAAATGAAATCAAATCAAAAACTCGTATAGTTTAACATGATGCATTGTTTTCCATTTCGGTGGAGGTGACCGGGAGAGAGACAAGGCACTAGAACTGCACAGAGCACAACTTAGGCCAGGATGCGGGGCTCTAGAGCATTGTTGGGAAAAGCTAAGTCGATGTCATTGTGAGGCATATTTGCGCAATCTGGGAAAATAATGACAATTGGAGGGAAAAACCCATCAAGGAGAAAAAATTGCACCAGTTTTCGGGAGGAAGGTCAGGCGGGGTGTCGGGGAACTACCGGGCCAATCTACGAAATTTTCAAGGGGAGTACAAGTCATCCAGTTGGGATCTACATAGTTTCTCTCGGGAAGACAGTGCGGGTAAGAGGAGGAAATTACATAAACACATGCTAAATTTTTCAGAGGAGGACAAGATTGGGCTCCAGGAGCTGCTGGTCAAAATTACGCAATCCTAGGAGATAGTCCAGGCCCGAAAATAACTGCACAATTTCTGAGCTGATTGCAAAGTGAGACAAAAGAGCAGGTGACAACCAGGTATGCATAGTTTTCTAAGTGATTTCAAAGAAAGCTAGCACGGAAGCCTGCATATCAGATCTATGCAGTTTCTGGGCTAATTGCAGAGTGGGGAAGAAGGGAATATGACAACCAGCTTTGTGAAATTTATGGGTTGATTGCAAGGCAGGCCAGAAGGGAAGGTGACAGACAGCTCTGCGAATTTATGGATTGATGGCAGAGTAGGCCATAAGGGCAGGTGACAAAAATCTCTACGCAATATTTAGGTTCATTTTAGAGCAGGCCAATAGGGAAGCCTTCCTGATAAATTTGAGTAATTTCCTAGGACAGTGTAGTGACAGGCAGTAGAGGCCTGTCCTACATATCTGTGCAGTTTCTACAGGTAGTGCAAGGCAGTCATTATGGACAAGTTCTGTGCAATTTTGGAGATCATTATAACCCTCAGCCACAGATTAAGTCAATTTTTCTAGTTGACCAGTGGGAGGCTTGATGGGAGATCTTGCGGGAAGCGCAAAATGGATTAGGTTCTGGGACAAATTTTGGGCAGTTCTAGGAGTCAGTTTGCTGGATCATCTCCATAATTGTGCAGTGCAAGCTACCTGGAGGACATCCTCAAGCTCTACGTAGTTCTAGGCAACAGTGCAATGTCATTGAGATCGAGTCTAGTTGACGAAGGGTTGTCTGGTCGACAAATTTTCAGGAAAATGACTAAGTGTGAAAGAAAGTGTACTTGTGCATACATGAAAATGTGATCACACGCTTAGCACAACTTGACGACAAGACACCTCCAACCAACAAGAAAAACATTTTCTCAGTGAGAGTAACTCAAAGTTTAAGAGCGACAAGTGTGACAGTTGAGACATGTCTTCAAACAATGTGAAACTTGTGCAAAATTTCTTACAAAATTGTGTGTGAGTGCAACCGATGTTCACAAAGCGAAAACAACTCATGCACACAAAGACAAACCTTCAAAATTCCTGAACAAACTTGCAAGCATGACATAACGATCAACATGCCAAAAGACGATCGATGATCGATCAAGAAAAAAAGGGTGTGAAGACTTGGCAAGAGCTCATAGAATTACCCCGAGTGTTTGTGACCATCAAGGGGAAAAACCAATGAAGGCTCTAAAATTTGGATGCAGGCCAAATTTTTGGAGGGTGTTGCGGCTGCTACAACATGCTGTAATTTAACTAGTGAACTTATATAGTATATCATGTGATTCTTAGAGTTTATTGATGTTCCATTTTTCTCTCTATTTAGATGGAATTTGTTTACTTATGGCTTTGTATTCCCATAAGAAGGACTTCCATGATCTTCTGAATGATTGCAAAGGAATAATTTTTGGACTCATCATCAATTACCCAACAACCTCCAACAATATCCAATTTCTCCATCATCCTTCCAATTATGATTTTTCTTCCTAAATAAACTTCTAGCAAGCATACTTGAGTAGATCATGAACAACTGCATCATGAATATGTTGAATATTTTTAGAGTAACACTTATATTATAAATCCAACTGGTATTATTACAAGAATGTTCCACCACAATAATTGGGACCAAAATAACTCTATTCCTAATAATGGCACTAGTGTCCCTTCCATGCCACTTGCATTCCATAACGAGATGGAGAAGATGTCTAGTACATAGCTACATTTTTCGAATCATGAGAGGTAAGAGTTCAATGTCTTGATAGTTGATGTGGGTTAATATTGAGCCATTTCTATATGCTTAGAATCACAAATTTTTATCAAATTAAACAAATATGTGACTCAATAATTTCAATTTCAAATATGTGGAATAAAACATATAGTCTAAGGGTTTTGAATATAGATAGGTCTATGATTTATTAAAATGGAATGGATATTTGAGTGTGGAGAAGTAAAGGAAACACATATAGAGTCATGGAATCAATGGGACACGAGTTAAGGGAATATGGTCATAGATATATTCTATCATATTCTATGATCTTGTTACATTGCTCAACAGTTGGGGAATATTTTCTTTTCTACGTGCAGAATCATCTAGTGGTTATCATAAATAGAACACCTACTAATAGAATGAGTTTGTAGAGACCCTCTCTAAAAAATCCTCTCAAATGAAATGGACATGAGAAATGG
The DNA here is from genome assembly GCA_000404065.3 of Pinus taeda. Classification (NCBI taxonomy): domain Eukaryota; kingdom Viridiplantae; phylum Streptophyta; class Pinopsida; order Pinales; family Pinaceae; genus Pinus; species Pinus taeda. The sequence continues at coordinate 24,208 of APFE031643747.1, read as the reverse complement.
TTAAAATTGGATAGCATATGTTATAAAACCTTAGGCGTGAAATGTTGCATGAATAGATATAGATACAAAGAAATGACCCAGGGAATGTCAAACCAAGTGTAAAGAATAACAAAAGTTATAAATAGCAGGTGTCTTTGAGTAGCAGGAATTATGGGCTTCAATGAACACCATGCTCTAATACCATTGTTGGGATGAAAACCAAATATCAAAGAATAAGCATGAATTTATTTTTCATTGATAAGATACACATATTGATACAATGTTCATGACCATTGGATTCAACTTCCAAGGTCTCTTGGACTCCCCATGATGGTTCATATTCCACACTATAAACCTAATGGATTAAGTGTCCAACAATTTTACATATCACATTGAACCTTGACTTGAGATCATCCAATGGTCTCTTTATGTCAACTATCTATGTTAGCTTTCACACCTTAATTAAGAATTATTTGTAACTACCTAAACTAAAATAACTTCCTTTGTTATCTATAAATATATATGATTCTAGACATCAAGAGGATATGTTAAATGAATTTGACACACATTTCATTCACTTTGGAATTAAATAATGGATCTAGAATTTCAAAATAACAAAAAAAATCAATTCTATTGGTGCTCTTGTAATACATTTTTTCCAATTGCATGAATCCCTATACCATGAAAAATCATTAGAATTATATGAATCCCTCAAGGTTTTGTAGTAGTCACAAAAGGGACATGTATGTGGTATGTTATATCTTATGAGTGTTTATGGAACAATTCTTGTGAAAAGAGTATACTTATCTTTTTCTTTTTTCATTTTACATATATGGACATTATTTATCATTTTTGTTTATTTATTTATGGACATGGATCTCCATATGGATTTGGTTATTTCAAAATAACCAAAAAACCTTAATTATGTTGGTGTCCTTGTAATAACAATTTTCCAATTTTAATTAAAAATAATATTAAAATTACATGAATCCCTAGACTATGAAGTGTCACACTCCATATTAATTGGAATACCTTTCAATATCTCATCATACATCTTTAAATTATTTTCAATCACTCATTGGAGTTCCAAGTGTAGAGAGAGCTAAAATGATTGTAATAACGCTAAGAGCTAGAACTACATCTTCATCATGCCTAATATATCATCCCAATCAAGACCAATAATTAAACCAATAACTTCACATCAAAAAGTACTTTAAAAAACACCAACTCACCATTTATCTAAAATCCCATAAACTTTTATTTAAATTCCTTAATTATTTAATAAATTACTTTTATTTAAAAATATACACACATTTAATAAAGTCCCTAAAATTATATATCATTTAGATTAAATTTTAGTGAAGTCACGGCCAAAAAGATGATTTAAACCGGGCACCCACTAAAGATTGGTTGACTTACACTCCGCGATTTGTTCATTCCACAA
>APFE031643747.1:2111-14591 GCA_000404065.3 Pinus taeda | reverse complement strand
GGTAAGATCTAAATATACTACTTATAAATCTAAATATACATTCTATAATAGAAAAAAATTGGTAAAATCTAAATATATCACTTATAGATTTAAATATTTTTCAAAAAGAAAAGCAATATATTATATTGAGGCAATATATACATCATGGTCTGTATATAGGGCCAGGTTTCAGACCGATTTTCGCCAAAAGACTTTGCATATATCCCCAGTCCAATACATCATAAGCTTTTTGGAGGTCGATTTTCATAATAGCAGCATCAGCTTTATGCAAGAACATAGAATGTGAACACTCCTGTGTGCTGAAGATGGCATCTAGAATATTTCGACCTTTTAAAAAAGCATGTTAATTTGGAGAGAGACAGGATGCCAGCGTCCCTTTGATTCTTTCAACGATAGTCTTTGTAATAATCTTGAATGTTATGTTGCATAAAGAGATCAGCTTGAAATCCAGGAATGTTTCGGGCTCTCCCTTCTTTGGGATAAGAGCAATGAGAGTGGAAGTGGTGTGATTGTGAATGTTGCCCGATAGTCTGGAAGCTTCCACCATCCTGAGAAGATCCACTTTGAAGAGGTCGAAGAAATGGATCAAGAAATATACTGTCCATCCGTTTGGTCCAGGGGATTTGTCCTTCTTAAAAGACTTCATAACTCCAAGAAGTTCATTTTCAGAGACTGGTTGGAACAGAGCTTCGTTCTTCTCCTCGTCAAACATTTCCGGAACCAGGTCAATGCTCCATTGAATATCGCTGAACGTAATATCTTTTCTTCTGCAATATTGTTCCTTGAAGAAACAAATAGCCTTCTTTGTGATGTCCTCCTGGGAAACAGCATACCCACCCTTGTCATCCTTTATTTTCCAGATGGAATTTTTGGCTCTCCTTGCATTTGCGTAGTTACGGAAAAACTTGGTGTTTTTATCTCCTTCCTGAATCCATAAAGCTCTGCTTTTGAGCCTCCATTTTGCTTCCTCCTGTTGCAGCAGACTAAGTTTTTCCTTCTCCAAATTCCTTAATTGACACTTCATCTCAATAGAGCAAGAAGCATAATCTGTTGATCCCAGCAACAAGTCCAACTCTTGTTGAATCCTCTGTAAATCTCTTCTATCTTTCTATAGTTTTTGAATCTACCATTTTTTCACCAATCTCCTTATCTCGACCATTTTTTCTCTAAAGGTAGAGAAAATGAAGAGTTTTTCCCTGTCCTTAATCACTTTCCATGCATTTAGAATGTATTCATTGAACGCAGAATCCTGTAGGAGACCTCTATCAAACTTAAATGAATATCCCCTTCTGAATTGATTTCTAGGCCATGTTAGAAGAATGAGATTGTGATCCGATATCATAATGTTTTCCACAGATGAGCTTGGCATTCCCATTTTATCGAGGAGGCTGATATGAGCAATAAACCCATCTAATCTTTTAGCTATATAGGCCTTGCCAACTCTGCCATTTGTCCAAGTCGGTTTCATCACCACAGGCGTAATATCTACCATATTCCTATTGAGCATCTCAAAAGTAATGAGATTAGCAAGTGCATTATTTAACTTCCCCTGTCCCCATACCTCTTCAAATTTCAAAGCCGCGTTCAGATCGCCAACAATAAGGAGATGACCGATGTCAAACAGATCTGTGGCAAAAATCCATTTCCAGAAGGGAACACGGGATTTATATGGCGCATATATATTGAGAATATTGATGGGAAAGTCGCATCCCCTCATGAAAGCTGCTATAATAATCCCTGCACAACACTTGTACGCCTTAGCTCTTACACGAGTTGGATCCCAAAGAGTAGCTAGACCCCCAGATAAACCATTAGCGTCTGTAGCAACCATGAACCAAGTAGGGAGCATTTTCCTGAAATATGTTAATGTATCCTCCCTCTTGTGCAGGGTTTCCTGGATGAGGATTATAGCAGCCATGGAATGGAAAAAGAAATTTTTAAGCGTTATATATTTGGGATCAACGCCAAGACCCCTAATATTCAGAGAGATAATGGGGATCATTTGGATGATTCGGCAGCCATACTTGATCTAAGGGGATGTGAATCGGACATATCATATATAGGCACCTCAACCAAAGACAAATTTCTAATGCTTGAATCGGAAGCTATAGTTCTCCCTCTAAAGTGTCTACTACCGCCTCTACTCTTCTTCCGGACTGTAATATTCCTTGCCAAATCCGGGCTGATAACAGGCATAACACTTGGACCAGGCTTATGAATCGTGAGCGGCTCCAGTTCGAGGGATTCCCTATTAAGCAAGTGATCTAGGTCATTGTCATAGAGATTGACAGGTGATGACACCGAGGAATTTAAAGGGGTAGGCCCGACACATTGTTCTTTACCTCTATTTAGGCTCGGTCGAGCATGTTCAGGTTGCGGCGATGAGGATGAAATAGGAATGGGAATAGAACCCACAAAAAAATCTACCCCCTTCGATAGCCTATGATGAGAATCGGAAAGAAACTCCTTCTGTTGCATGGGACACGACGATGGGACAGGCCTATCCTTTCTCGACTCAGAAAAGGGGGGTCTATGGATCCCAGACATACTGCAGGTGATAGGGCTATTAGAGGAATTCAGACAACCAGGGAAGGACTCAGGGGGAACAGACGGATCAACAGATTGATCGCGTGGGGACTCAAGATTCCTTGGATTGTGAAGCGAGATTGTCGGGGAGTATGGAGAGGATGGACAATCATTGACGCGCGACTTTTGCCTGTCCCATCTACATCCATACAATTTGACACTGGGGTAGTTTTTAACTAAGTGGCCCGTTTTGCGGCAAGCAACACACCTAAAATGTATACCCCAGAAATCCAGTCTTTGATTAATAACCTAATTTTTCCAACTAATCTCAATATGGTCTGGATAGCCTCCCCTAAACGGCTTTTGAATGAGAATCTAGGCAATTCTTTTGTCCTTTTCGCCCAAGCACCAAGGATCGACATAGATGAAACGTCCTATAGCATTGCCAATCATCTCCAAAGTTTCACTGAACCAGAGTTCCAGGGGAACGTTCGGGCATTTCACCCAAATAAGATTATTCATGGGGGTATTTTTCAAAGGATTAAAGCTGATATACCATCTATATAGAGCAAGAAAACTCCTTTTGAAAACCCATGGCCGACTCTGGATGGCTTCGGCATCTACAACATTTAATAAGTGGAAATAATACCACTCTCTCATTAGACTTGAAATTACCGAAACATAGCCGATGACTGGTTTCCAGAAATTGGCTAGACATTTCCTCATGTCAGAGTCAGACATTTATGGGAAATGCCATTTCCCAATAAGCGCCTTGTTTTGCAAGCTCTCTATTCTTTCGTCAAGCTGAGCAATCTCGATTCTTATCACCTGCGGAGGGGGAGAAGTTCTAACAGGTTTGTGCTGCTTGTTATAGCTGTGACTTTTACCCCGAATGCTTTTACCTTCCCATGACATTGATGGCTTGACCACTAGGTCATCTAAAGTTTTTTTCGTATCCCCTATCTGACTGGCAGCAGACCAAGCATGTTCAGCCTCCTCGGTGGCATTGACAAGGTCTTCCGTGGCGATGGTGTCATATACCCCCTCCATGCACCGCCAAAAAGAAAATCCTCGAGATATGAAGACAATCTAGATAGATCCAATTCTCAGAAAAGGACCAAATCTTTGTTGGAACCTACCAACCAAACTTAGCCTCATCCTATAGGAAGTAAATGACAAAGCAGATGAGGAAGGGATAAGGACGCTGAAAGAGAGAGATCAAGTGCAATTCATGACAAAACCTTCTGCACAGGATGTTTAGAAAGTGACATCTATGCCATCCAAGATCCCAAAATGGATATATTTAGGATTTCGTTTTAAGGACACGTATAGGGATTTAAGACGACTTAACTCCTAACATAAAGCCTAGATCAATTTTGAAAATCCTAGGAATGACATAAACCTGACTGGCCATCGGGAAAAAAAAAAAAAGAGGAGGAAAGACCAAAGAAACTGGGATTCGATTTCAAGACCTCTGAAGAAACACTATGTGCTATGATGAAGGCTCATCGCAGTCCATACAACAACAATAGACCTTAAAGATGCACCACCTGAATCCTATCTTAAACCTTACGTCAGTGCAAGGATTATATATGACAATTAAATTCCTAAGTCTGAGAAAAATTGCTTTTATGATCCTGAACTTTCTTCATCTAAAACCAGAGCAATTTATACTGTAGCTGTAACACTCAAGCAAGAAGAAAAACCATTACAAAATCATACCGACATATCAATAGGAGAAGGAAAAATCATCCTTGAAGTCTAGTATCACAGAAGGCGATATTGTGGAAAAAGTCACTAACCTCTCACTACATAGACCAGGAATGATAGCATATCAAACTTAACCTAATCCCAAGTCTTCTGATTGGAAAACTTGTATGGTTGCTTTCTTAGGTTTTCTTCGTCTAAACACTGGGGGGAAATTTTGCATGCCAGCCAGTGGCCAGAGTTATCTGTGTGCATAATCGAACCTCCACAGAGGGCTTCAGACTGTGGTTCGTAAAACTTCACCCATAATTTTAGGGGTTGTGGGTGGCTTGGTTCTCATGTTAACCCTATGCCTATTCGCAACTTGGAGAAGCATGAAGTTTGCCAAATTGAGAAGCGGTAACGAAGGTAATGGTGCCACACGATTCTCTGAGCTCGTAGGTAGCACATACCCGTAATTAGTACCTATAGATTTAAATATACTAACTATAATATACTAATTTATAAATATTTTAGTTTTTTTAAGATCTAAATATATCACCTATACATCTAAATATACTAACTATAATATACCAATTTGTAAAGATTTTAGTTTTTTTTTATTGAATACTTATTTAAGATATTTTAAAAAATTGTATTTTATTAGATTTTTTTTTAAATCAATAGATTTTAATAGTGTGTTTATTTTGGAAAAATGTTTTAAGATTTTTAATTTAATTATCAATAATTATTATTAAGTGGATAAGTTTTAGAATAGCTGTATTATTAATTATTAAGTGGATGGTAGAGATTTAGCTTCCATGGAGTAATAATCACAAATCTAAAGTTAAGATTTATTTCAAAAGTAGTTATGCTCTTTTTGTCCTTCTAATTAAATTGATTAATTAAAAAAAATATCATATGAAAAAGCATCATAATAAAAGAGTTATGATTTTTTAGACATGTAGTATTCATAAACCATGGTATTGGGAGATGATATTATAACAAAACTAATTTACAAGTTAATAATCTCCATAATTTAATGGGTTTCATCTTCATGGTTAAGAATCTTGTTCTATATATATATATGAAAATAATATTATAACTCAGTTATTTTTTTTTAGCTTTTTTATTTTATTTTGACAATATGGAATGTATCATGAAATAAGTATATTAGTGCCTACCAACATTTACCAACCATTTAATTTATAGAATTACAACTAGTTCAATTATTATTATTTTTGGATTTATACTTATTAAAAGAAAACCAATAAAAATAATTATGTGAAAAAAAGAAAGCTAATTATTCGTGCATTACTGGAATTCCACGGAATTCCTTTGTTCGTCCATGAGATGCGACAAGGCCATCATTTTCTTCGTCCGGCTTGCGTGGTAGGTTGATTCCATTTCGATTTCGATTTGGATTGATTCAGACTACTCAATCTCGAATTCGATGGCGGAGGCCGAGAAAATTGGACGAAATCATTCATGCCTAGAAAAACTTGAGATAATCCATGTGAATGCTCCTTCCGCCTCACTATCTCGAACAAGGAAATTTTGAATACGACAGTGCCTCACAATGTGAACGACAACCATTTTGGTGTATAACGGTGTATCGCAATGGGAACGAGAACATACTCATTGAAGCTAAGAGTGAAAAACAGTTGGAATGCAAGCTGAACCCACCATATGTCACACATCATCCTCGTTACAAAACCCACTTTAATTGACTTAAGTCAATTAAAATAATGATGAAGTAAAGAAAAGTGAAAATATCTGAGATAAATAATGAGATTTAAAAGTGAAAATATCTGAGACAAATAATGAGATTTAAAAGTGAAAATAAAAGGGAAGAGAACATACTCATTGAATCTAACAGTGAAAAACAGTTGGAATGCAAACTGAACCCACCATATGTTACACATCATCCTCGTTACAAAACCCACTTTAATTGACTTAAGTCAATTAAAATAATGATGAAGTAAAGAAAAGTGAAAATATCTGAGATAAATAATGAGATTTAAAAGTGAAAATATCTTAGACAAATAATGAGATTTAAAAGTGAAAATAAAAGGGAAGAGAAAATCAATGTGGTGGTGTAAAGCATCACATAGTGTAATTTAAGAATATCAAAAGTACATGGAGTAGGGACTTCTCGGATGGGAATTTAATTTTATATACCATCAGTGTTATATTTGAATTGTGATAATATAATAAAAAGTGATAGTATAATAATGAGTAAGCTTTAATTTAAAAAAAAAATACATTTTATTTTTATTTTATTATTATATTTATTTTATTTTATTATTTTAATAATAATTATTTAAATATGGATTGGATAATAAAATAATTTAAATATTAATTCTCCTATCAATAAGAATCACACAATTCATCATTTTCAAACAATTCTAACGAATTAATGTACAACACGGGTTTTTTAAATGGAAAAGAATTTTATGAATGAATTAATATTGGTGAAGAGCTTCTAAAATTGGAAAGAGGTTTTTTTAAATGAATCAATTTAAAGTAAAGGAATTACGTGTGGTCTTTTAATAATACACATATAAAAATTAGAAGAAATATCTATTATAATGGATAGAAAATAAGGTTAGATGTATATACAAATTAGAAAAAGGATATATTATAATAGATAGAAAATGAGGTAAGATAAGATACTTTTTATCCATCACTCAAAAATCCATTTTAATTTATGGATAACCAAGTAGATGAGATACCTGTGCATTGTTGTATGGAGACTTGCTGTAATTGATTTTCTTTTAATTTATTATCTATGTTTCATTTTATGTTGCAAGATTTTTAAATGTTAATTGTTGTAATAATTCATATTTCTTGTTCTAAAAAATTGGTTCATTCTCTATTGATTGATTTTTATATGATAGCTGACTAGAGATGTATTCCATTTATATATGGTTGATGTATTTTACAAATTACATATCAAAGTCGAGATTTTTGAGGTTGGGAGGCTATAGAGATAAAGACATTTCTCATTTGTATACTTTGGAAATAGATTCATGTTATTTGTAATTCCCATGTATGCATGTGTGACCCATGATGATTTTTTTTCTTCAGTTGTGAGTGCATGCAACATGGATATTACTAATGTCAATATCTTATTCCTAATTTTTTGGGATTGAGGCTAAGATAAAAGATAAGTGTCAATGAATTTTATTAAACAAATATACATATAAATAAAATGTTCATGATCTTGGAGTCATATTCCATGGTCTCTTGGACTCCACATGATGGTTTGAATTCCACATTATAAGCTTAACATATTATGTATCCAACATTTCCCCCTTAATCAAAAGGGGTGTGTGTTCTTTCAAGAAAAGAGATTATGATAGTTGTCAATGGTTGAATGTACTCTCTAAATCTAGTGGTTTAAGGAAGACCGTAAACCAAATGGGTAGCATAAGTTGAATTCTTCTACTTAATGGTGGTTTAAGGTGGACCACTAACTCTAGAACTCACCTCCAACACTTCATTGTTTTACACAGAAGCAATGGGTTTAGACACCATTTTATCCCTGGCTCTTGAAGCTGTCAGCTCTTCTGGCTCTCGGCTCTAGCTCTGGCTCTCGTCTCTAGCTCTAGCTCTTGGCTCTGGCTCTGGCTCTTTTGCTCTGGCTCTGGCTCTGGCTCTGGGCTCTGGTTCTGGCTCTTTGGCTCTGGCTTTGGCTCTTCAACATTGTCTCCTTTGGCTCTCTGCAGCTCTCTGGCTTTTCACTTGACCTCCAAGTGACTCCCTCGGTTGCTTTGCGCAGTAGCTTTCCACTCTCTTTGCTCTCTCGGCTCTGTAACTGCTTTCAGTATTCAACTCTTCCTCAATTGACCTCTCTGGGCTCCTTTGAGGAATTTTCCCAGCTTTTCGACTTCCCCAACCATTTCCCTGCATTCAATCATTCCCCTACGAGTCTGTGGCTTCTTTGCGCTGTCTATTCGACTGGCCATCTGGCTCTGCGGCTCGGTGGCTTTCAAAATTCCTCATAGTCTACCAAAACGCTTGCCTATAGCGTGGAATGATGATTAGGAGCTATTATAGAAGGAATCAGGGCCATTTCATAGGAAAAAAACCCAAAAAATGGTCGTTCTTTGTTTACACAGAGAAATATGCAAATGCAAAGGAAAATTCACCTAAACACGGTCTATCGGACTTCAAAATCGTTAGTTCTACCTTATATCCATTCGGATCCGTCTTCAGGTGCCATCATAAGTAATCGTTGATTAACGGATATTATTGATTTCAGGTGGCTAACATGCACGAAGATTACCCGCCCGAAAATGGTGGTTTTATCTCTCTGGTACCTAGCCATGTGATAGCCAGTGTATGGGCTCAAGCGAAGCCCGGGCAAAACCACTTACCACCTACGGCCCACTCGAAATCCCGCTCGTTTTTTGGTTTCCCTTTGTATTTGAAAAATACATTAAAACACTGAAAACATCGCAAAATGGATTTATGGCTATCTTGAAATGTTATGTATTTTCATCTATAAGTTCCCTCGGGTTCGCTTATATCACATAAGCACATTCCCTTCGCTTTTCATTTATTTAACGAAAACACAAAAATACATAGAAAAGTGTTGTTTTACGGAACTCAATATATATATTGAATTTGGTTCATAATTCCGTCGGGTCTAGCCATCGCATTGCACATCTATATATGTGTGTGTGTGTGTGTGTGTACACACACACACACACATATATATATAAAATAATATATATATATTATATAATCTATCTATATATGTATATATAATATATATATTAATTATATATAAATATATATATATAGCCCCACTCCTCTATAATGCTCCGACGTGATATTGCAATGTAACTTGTCGCAATCGCATATCGCATAAGCTAAGGGTCTTTCCATATGGCATGGCCTATGCCAATGCCGATTATGATCCGCCGATATAGGTGATCGTGATATCGTATTGACCCAAGGTTCCGCCTTAGGTTACATACACACAAGCCTGCCTCTGACCCAATATGTCAGGGATCGGAAATCGGGGGTGATTCCCCTTTTCCCTTAAGTCTGCCTTTGACCTCCTCTGATGTGATTTCCCTTTATAAGGGTTTTTTCTCATTTTAGAGGATTTTTCCTCTTTTTCTAAAGAACATAGGGCATCTTCTTTTGGTGATAACTTCTACATCCGAAGTCCATTTTTCCCATTCAAGTTGCAGTAGATTCAGAATGAAAAGGTCTCTGTAATGGGGCTATGTCTAGGAGCTTCTTTGGACATTCATTTTCCTCTGTGAGGAACACTTAGACTTGGGAGTCTATCCAAAATCCATTTTGGATCACGCCTTCCCACTAAAAGAACTTTTGGTCTCCAAAAGACTGATATACTGATATGGACAGTTCCTGAGAGTAACAACACCCTCTTCTTTCAGCCTCCACACACTTGCCTTGCATAGTTCCTTTGAACCCAAGTATCTGACCACTTCCCTTCTTAGATGCGCTAGTCTTCCTAGGAAGAACTGTCTTCCTCCTTGCCTTCCTACAGAACTTCTGCTGAAATGGTCATAAAAGGTGGTTTGAACTTCTTTGCCTTGATCATTGATCTAAGGTGGCTCAAACAAATATGAAGTACATCTGCTCCACAAAACTTTCATTTGTACCTATTTGAAAAGCTGTCAACAACAACTGTTAACAACAACACAAATACAGACAACAACTGGATGGCCTAAACTCCTGCTTCAACAAAAGAAACAGATATCACATCTTGGGAACACCTCCATGTCTTACATCTACATACAAATGATGGACTAGACAACAAGCCCACAAAACATGCTTTTAAGAAAATGACCCTTCAAGTCAAGCATGTAGAAAAAGACCATTAGGACTCTTTTTCATAAGATGAAACACTTCATCATTATCTCCATTTGGAGACCAAGTTAACTTCTCCCAAGTAAACATTACATGCATGTCACAGTAATCAACCCTACAAGTTAATTACGCATACATGTTTAAATACAAGGAGAATCATCAACATCCCTGGGTTCATGCATATCAAGCTCATGTTGTTGGGTTGTGTTATATTCTTTCCACATAGTTAACAGGGGGTTTGAAGGGCACCTGTAACCCCACTTTATGGGGTCCGGGGTAGTGGCCCGAAAAATTTTGGTTTTGGATGCTATGTTAGGTTGGGCATACCCACCTATGGTTTTGTGCATGAATTTTGCACATGTTTTTTGGACGCGATGGTTTTCGGTCCATGGTATTGGACGTGATGGTTTTCGGTCCATGGTATTGGATGCTTCAGCATGTATAAATATGTATTGTAACATTGAAAGGAAAATAATGAAAAATCAAGCTAGTAGTCCCGGTTTCGGGATCCAGTGGGAAAATCTCTATGTATATGTGTTTTATGTGTTATGCTCTCACATTTTTATTTTTCTGTGTTTTAGAATTCATATGCAGGTAATGTATGTACAGGGTTAAAACCTACATTTGGTATCAAAGATATTTTTGGCTTCAAGGGGATGCCTTTGTTGCTGAGGGGTTTCACTTAGGCCTGTGGTAAACCCTGTTCAGTGGGAGATCTACGAGATTGATTCTGGTGGTGAAAGAAGATGGTGAGTGGTGGAAAGATAGAGATCGAGAAATTTAATGGTCAGAGTTTTGATTTATGGAAACTCGAGATGGAGGATCTGTTGGTGGATAAAGATCAGTGGATCGCGGTAGATCCAGGTACTAAACCATTGGGAGTGACCGATGAAGAATGGAAGAAGTTGGATTGGAAGGCAAAGAGCACAATACGATTGTGTGTATCAAATTCAGTATTGTTAAATGTATCAGGGGAAGCTACGGCAAAGGCTTTATGGGACAAGTTAGGGACTTTGTACTAATCTAAGTCTCTGGTGAAAAAACTGTTCCTACGGAAAAAGCTATATAACCTGAGGATGAAAGATGGAGACTCGGTGAGAGGGCATCTGAATGCATTTAATACTGTGGTAAGTCAGTTAGCATCTATTGATATTAAAATTTCAGATGAAGATAAGTGCATTAGTTTGTTGTGTTCTCTACCAGGTTCATGCGATAGTCTGGTTATTGCAATAGGTAGCAATGCAACTGCCTTGCATTTTGATGAAATAGTCTCATCCTTGCTGACGAAGGAAATGAGACCGAAAAATATGGAGAGCTATAATGATGATGCCTTGTCTGTACGAGGATGGACCCATAACAGAAACAAAAACAAGTCATTGAGTGGGAGATCTAAATCTAAAGGGAGATCTAAATCTCCAAGAAAACTTGTAAAAGTGGTGTGCTGGAAATGTGGAAAGGAAGGGCACTTCAAAAAGGGCTGTAAATCTAAAGCTCCTAATAAAGGAAAGGGATTTGATGATGTTCCTTCTATGGAGGTGAAAACCACCTCAGATGAAGGTGGGGATGTGTACTTGGCTTCTTCAAGTACACATGTAGATAATGAGGCATGGTTTTGACTCAGGTGCATCCTTTCACTTCACTCCCCATAGAGAGTGGTTCTGCGGGTATGAGAAATATGATGGTGGTGATGTCTTCTTGGGGGATGACAGGAAGGCTAGAATCATTGGTCGCGGAAAAGTAAAGTTGAATTTGCAAGGTGGAAGGGTTAGAACACTTCTGGGTGTTCTGCATATTCCTGCATTAGCCAGAAATGTGATTTCTATAAGCAAGTTGGATGATGCAGGTGTAAAAACAGTGTTTGAGAATGATACCTACAAGATGCTCCGGGGAGCACTGGTATTGATGCGGGGAGTTTGGACTGGAACTCTGTACAAGCTACAAAGTAGCACCGTTATTAATGGATGCAATAGTTCTATGGTTCTTGAAAGTGGAGCAGAAAATATAGTGGTCTCTGGAGAGAAGACCATGTTGTGGCATCAAAGGCTTGGGCATATTAGAGAAAAGGGCCTTCGAATACTTCATGGTAAAGGTATGGTAGAAGGTATGAGTAATAGCTCTTTGGATTTTGATTTCAACGAAAATTGTGTATATGGGAAGCAAAATCGGGTGAGTTTCCCCTCTGGTAGTAAGAGGGTGAAACATATATTAGAACTTGTGCACAGTGATGTGTTTGGACCTGTGAAAGTTCCATCACTGGTAAGTCTGTGTACTATGTATCATTTATAGATGACTTCTCAAGGAATACATGGATATATTTCCTTAAGAAGAAATCTGAAGTCTTTGACAGTTTAAAGAATTTAAGGCTCTGGTGGAAAATCAGACAGAGAAGAAGATAAAGGTGTTGAGGACAGATAA
>APFE031643739.1:0-12305 GCA_000404065.3 Pinus taeda | reverse complement strand
GTGTTGTGGCTATGCCTCAGACCAATACCGGACACCTTCGCCCCTTCTCCTATGGTTTCGTTTGCACTAGGGTGGCTAGTGGCTAGGGCTTAGTCGAACCCCCTCCTCCATATACACGCTTCCATAAACTTTAAATCGAGCCACATTGTCATAGTTAATAAGAAATACATCTGGCACATTGGGGAGGGATTATTGTTGCATGCTGCTTGGTAGCGGATTCGACTCCCATGGGTACTCGACCTCCAAAGAAAAATTTAAATCAACGTTCAGAGGCCATGTGCAAACCCTTGGTTGGCCCATGTTGGCCTTCATTATTGGCTCCCTTCACTTTGTCAACAATAGCATAATAAAAAATTTGAGACAGAGAGAAATTAGAAAAATTTCTGAACATTAAAAATTTGATTTTTTTTTAACTAATCTAGTGAGGCCATGTGGTAACCTTCCACCGGACCAAATTGTCCAGTCACCTATCGTTTTTGCCAAATTTTACCTATTTAGCAATTTGATGAGAACACGATATTGGGAGCATACGCTATCAGTTTTGAGTCAAATGAATTGGGTTGGATTTATATCGCTGAGATCTATCTAGTCATTAAGGTTTTGAGCTTTTTCACACACATTCAATTTTGAGCACTAAATTGATCCCATGGATCAGTTGTTTGAGTTCTAAGAATGTTGGTTTCAATATTTTTTTAAAATCTACGTCATATATTTCAGCTACCAATCTAATGGTTCAAAGTGAATGCCTATCAGTGTATATCAACCACACCATTCTATTAATGTTGTTTTGCTAGTAATATCATTTCTCAACCTTCAATTCTTTTAACTTTTTCACTCTTTAATTGTCATTAACAAAGAACATTTATTAGGCTTGTAAACATAAAATTAACCGTATTACATTCCAATCTTCAATTTAATTAAATATTTCCTATGAGAGCATTCTTCCTTATATAATGTTTAAGATGTTATTAGTCCCAACCTCACGATGGACTACAACATTGGGCTCATGATCAAATTGCATTGATCATGCATTATTTATTTTATTTTTTTCAATTTGAAACAATGTTTTAAGGAAAATAATTTTCTAATTTTTGCATGAATTCAATAATAATTTTCTATTTTTTGGAAATCTTATTTCTAATTTTTGATTTGCCTAACAAGTTTTGATGGGACATAATTCTCTTAGTGGAGAGCATTTTATTTTTTGGTATTTGTCAGTGCTTGCAAATTGGTTTAAAAAAAAAAAAAAAAAATCCTGAGTGGTCATTCCGTCGATGAGTGGTCTAACATTAAAACTAACATTGACACCGTTATTGTACTTCTCTTCCCAATGATGACAAAACTAATGCGGTTGTAGGTCTTTTGTGTGGGAAGGGAGAGGGGGAATGTAAATTTCATTATTCGGAGATAATTTGACAAATTTCCAGATTGTATATTGTATGAATGCTTACAGAGGATGGGGTGTGTATGGGAGAATGGGAAATATTATTATGTTTCTTTGTTCAGAGCTTTTACTATGTGGAGTACAAATTATGTGTGGGAGAGTAGTTGGGTCGATCGTTTTATTTTAGATCTATGAATATTTATGGAATGATTATATTGTTAATTTCCATTTGGCAAGGTGGTGCATAGAGCATTGTTAAACTATTGATGTTAATCTGTGATATTTTTTGTGCATAGTGGAATTGTTCTGAAATTACTTTCGATTAGAAGCATATGTTTTTGTATTAACAATAAAAAAATATGCAAAATGGGTATGTGTAGGAGAATGGAGGGTTTCACAAGTGCTCAATTAGTATGTTATTTCTCTAAGCATTGGTGCTAGAATTGAATCTTTGCATAGGACGGGGTTTATGTAGGAGATTTCATTGTGCGGAGCTTTTATTAGGATAAGGTATTTTTAGGAGAATAGGGGGTGTATGTGGAAATTAATGTTAAAGTATTAATGTTAATATATTATTATTCTTATGTTTAATTGTGCAAAGATTTTATTAAGACAAGGTATTTTCAGGAGAACAAAGGGTGCATGCAGAAATTAATGTTAAAGTATTAATGTTAATTTATTATTATTGTTATGTATAATTGTGATGATATTTGAATGTGTGAAAGAAGGGGCATTATTGTTGATTTCCTTAACAAATATAAGAATTTTACACATTTCATGATTGTATATCGTGTCAACATTTTCAGAGGACGGGGTATATTATGTTTTGTTGTGCGGAGTTTTTATAGTGTGGAGTATGAAGTATGAAAGGTGGAGAAATTGTGTAGAGCATTCATTTTAGAAATATGAATCTTTATAGAGGACAGGGTATGTGCGAGAGAACACATTGATTAAAATATTTAATTCTCATTGTACGAGGTTTTCACCGTGGGTTTGTGTGGGAGAACAGGTGTTGTATATGGCACTTATTGTTAAACTATTAATGTTAATATGTGAGATTTTTACGCAGAATGTATTTGCTATGAAATGTGACACATGTGCATTTATTTTATATTGGAAGTATATGTGTTTTCTATTCACTACAAGAAAAAAGGTCATTGGTGAGGGTCATGCCTATGACGGTCCTTTAAGGTTTGTCACCAAAACCATTTTCAATGACACTTTTAGTGAGGATCATTAAAGGCCTGTCACTAATACTCTCTTTGGTAACACTTTTGGTGAGGGTTGTTAAAGGCCCATCACTAATTCTCCCTTTGGTCACACTTCTAGTGATGTTATTTTATTGACTGTCACCAATGGTCTTTTTGGTTACTTTTGGTGATGGTCAATAGATGTTTGTCATCATTGATCATTCCAATGAGTTTTTGATGATGCTTCATGCATGTGATGGACCATTAAGGTCCTTCGCCAATGTTGCATATGGTGACGGTATTTAAAAAATCATTGTTGTAAGTGTATATAGTGATCGTCCTTTAAGGTTTGTCACCAAAGCCATTTTCAATGACACTTTTGGTGAGTGTTGTTAAAGGCTATCAATGATTCTCTCTTTGGTGACACATTTGGTGAGGGTCATTAAAGACCCATCACTAATTCTCTCTTTCGTGACACTTCTAGTGATGACCTTTTATTGACCCTCATCAATGCTCCTTTTGTTTACTTTTAGTAACGGTAAAAAATGTTTGTCATCATTCATCATTCTAATGAGTTTTTTATGTTGCTCTGTACCTGTTACTATATCTTTTGTCAAAATATAATGATTTAAGACCATCGTTGTGGAGTATTTTTTATTATGTGTCCAAGGTCGTAGTGGTTATAATAGTTGACAACTAATTTTATAAGAATTAGTTAGTGTGCATCATTTCCCTCAAGTCATAAGAATACAGTTTTCCTATGAGTCAATACATGATTCATCTCTATTAGGTTTATTATCTAGCAAATTTCCTTTAAATAAAATTCCACTAGTGTGTTTAGGAACTATATTATTTAATACATAATCAATCTTTGTCAATTCTATTAATGAGAGAGAACTAGCACTCCTCAACACTCATGGCACACTTTAACATGCTTTGGAACAATACACTAACATTCCTTGGCATCTAGAGTGTTTTGGAACATCTTTTTACCTAGAACGTCTTGCCATGAAGAGGACTTCCAAACACATGTTGGAATTCCCTAACATAGTATAGCACTCCCCTATCATTTTTTGACATTCCCTAGAACACCTTGGCATAATATTGCATTGGAAAACATTAGCACTTGGCACACATTGGCACTTGGCATGTATCAGAACATATTATTAGTGTGCATAGCATGCCCCTTTTGAAAAAAGATAAAGTCTTGACTTATTGACCATCTTATGTGCTCATTTCCTTGCATTTTAGCTTGGTTATTCCTTTTGTTTCCTTTAAACTCCTTGACACTATTGGCATACTCTAGCACCCTACACATCCTAGCATGTCTTAGCACCTAGCATGCCTTGGCACTATTTGGCACATGTTAGCACACCCAGAAACTACCTAGCACACTCTAGCAATTCTTAACATTCCCTGATATTCCCTGGCATGCCTTACCCATTCTTCGCATACCTTGTCACTCCCTCCTTGGCATGACAACTAACATTCATTGGCACTCCTCGACACACCATCATATTCATTCACTTCCATGCATTTTGACCTAGTCATCCCTTGTGTTTTCCTAGTACTCCCTAACACTCCTAAGCATGTATTGGCACTCTCTAGCATGCCTTATCACTCTTTTATATGCTCCTCCACTTCATATCATTAATCACACTCCCTGACACACATTGGCATTAGACACGTGTTGGCACTTGGAAAGTCTTAGCATGTTTGGCATGTGTTGAGATGACTTCGTATCCTTTGGCAGGGTTTAATATTAAAGTTATTTGACATCAATTATTGGAAACTAAATGAAAAGAAATATAGGAATATTTGGCACTTAGAATGCATTGACACTTGGCACTTGGAACCTATTGGCACCAAGTGTTGGTGTGCTTAGCATGCCCCTCATGGAAAAGGTAAATTGATGAATTATTAACCATATTATGTGATCCTTTCCTTGTGTTTTAACTTGTTCCTCCCTTTTATTGCCTTGATAGTCCCTGACATGCATTTTCACACCCTTTTGCATCTTCACATGCCTTAGCACTTCACACATGTTAGCCTGTTTGACATGTCTTCATACTATCTGGTACATGTTAGAATGCCCTAGAGTTCCCTAACATACCTTGGAAGTCATTGACTCACAACTAGCATTACACTTTTCCATGTCTTGGGAAACATACATTCACTAGAACGCCTTGGCACTCCCTAGTTTTCATGCCCTCTATTATCCTCCACAATGTCCCAGGCTGATGAGGAGATCAACAGAGGTAACCATGGACTAATATTTTAGTTTGGTAGCTATCCCTACCAAACCAGAGAGGGAAATATCTATGAAATTACAACCAAGAGATGACTCGAATGTAAAGTATTTTAGGGTAGATAGCTAGGCTTAGGTGGGTTTTGGAAAATTTAGGGTTTTGTTGCTCGATAAGGGAGAAAAACCAGGTAGTTAGGTTAGAGGATCAAAGGGTTACAATAGCAAAGATAAAAAGGAGCAAGGTAGCATTGCTTTTGTGATGGATATTAGGGTTTTTTGGTGTAGTTAGTGTTTATAAGAAGAAAAAAGTCTTAATGAGCAATGAAATATGAATTCATTAGGCAAGAAAGAAAGTAACACATAATGACTTTTCCATGAAAACACATCTTTATTTAAACAATATTTTTGCTTATAGCTGTAAGGAAAAACATTGAAGAATTTAGGAATGGAAAGAGAAGATGAATATATTTCATATAAAACTATAACAGAGAAAAAATAACATCACAAACTTCTTGCACATGAATCCCTAGATAATAGTTGCAAACAATGTCCCTTGTTTTCTAGAAAATGTCCAAGTACGTCAAGCTACAATAGTTCTCTACCTTGAAATACAACCCGTTCTATCACTCAGAAAATGATACATAAAGACCAAACACCATCTCCCCACTCTCAGGGGTCAAATCAACCATGACTCTAGGAATGTTCCATGAGCTGCTCTAACCATACCCTAATGTCTAGTGAAGTTAAAATTTACATCAAAACATCTTAAAAGGACTAACCAATCATTATTTACACTCACATTTACCCCTCACATTCATATAAATCACTCTCTTTACTTTTACCAAAGTCAAACTAGGAATCACAAAAAACTACACAGTGAAAATTTTACAAAAATCTCAGAAATTTCCAGGTATGCAATGAGGTTTTGGAGGCCATTTTTGAGTCCTTTATGAAGTTGAAATTGAGATATGAAGCCTTTTCTGGAAATATGGGAGAGTGTATATGTCTCTAGATTATTTTTTCTCTCAAAAGGACCCATGTTTGGCTGAGATATGGCCATTCTCCCAATGTGTCTCCAGATCCACAACGAAATGGAAAAAGAGGGGCAGAAGGTTGATTTTTGAACTCATTTTTACAAATGTATCAAGAAATGAGCCCCGATCAAGGAATATGGGAAAATGGGTTTCGATAGGGGGTCATAAGCTTTCCAAAAATGAATAATTTCCATCATTTGGAGCCATGAGAAAGAAGCACAGCATGAGCTCATTGCGCTCCTAGACAAAAAATTTCCAAACAATTGCAAGTCTTCACCAAAACAAAAAATTTTCTCCAAATCCTCCCAAAATTTGTCTAGATATGGCTGATGAGGTATTTTATGCAATCATGGATGTATCAGCAAGAAAATATAACTTACCCTTCTCCTCTTGGTTGATTAGGGTTTCCTTGAGTTTTTCCTTCAACTGCTTGATTTTGACCTTGGCAACCTGATTCCTTGTGTAATAATGAATGGAAATTTTATTTTGCAACTTGTTATCCTTTTTTCCCTTGTCAATGAGATTCTCAAGGTGGAAATTGACTTTTTCAAGCAAAATCTCCTTGTCCTCATTTATTTTCATGGCAATCCTCTCTTGAAAGGTCAATTCTTCCATTGGTTGCTTTTGTTCTCTTTCCTTCTGAAGTGCCTTCCTAAGAGCCATTATCCTTGGCCTCTTCGTTGCCACATGTCCTTCTTGCTACTCAATGTCCTCATGTTCCACCACTACCTTGCCTTTCATCTCTTTTTTTTGTCTTTGAATTTATCTTTCTCCATGACTAGTTGTTTTGCCTTAAGTTGATCGTTTTCTTGCTCAAGGAATGAAATGATGAATCTGGCCCTTTCCAAATTGTGCTTGACCTCCATGATCTGAGAATCCTTCTCTTTCATTATTTTTTACAGGGTATGATTCTCATCATGTGCCTCCAAGTCAACTAGGTCAAAGTCATGCTCAATGGGCTCCTCATCATGCAAAGAAACCACATGATGTGATGGTGATCCTTGTTCTGCTAGTGTAGTAGGCTTGGCCCTTCCTCTACTTAAGGAGAAAACACAAGGCTTCTGCATCTCTGATATGTCTCAGTCACCTCAAGCCTAGTTGACTTGGAAACCTCATCATGTTTTCTTGATGATCCCACCACCATGGGTTGTACTAACATGGTTTGGTGTTGGCTTGGTGAAGTGGTTATATGGATTTTCAAGGCTGGCTCAATGAAGGTGTCCGATATCATGTTTTTCTCTTTCAACTAATGGAGTACTATAACCTTTATTAGGCTATGGTCAAAGAGGTTGGGATAATGCACTTTTCCTTTCAATTTCACACTTTTAGACATTTTGGTTAGGCTTCTATACAAGTAGATGGACAAATTTAGAGACATGATAGCAGTTGTGTACTGCATGAGCAGTATTATGTGGTATTGATATAGCCTAGAAAATATACCCTCACATGTGAAGAACTTCATGACAACCTTCATCAAAGGTTCATGTCCCTCCAACAAGTATCTGGATAGGAAAACATGTGAGTGAGCTCCTTTGTATTGTGATTTCAAGTAGGTTTTGTACTCTTCTAGATCTAGGTGCATGCCTTTGAACCAATTTTCACCATGGTTTGGTATGATTGTAGCTTGAGAAATGGAATCTACTGAAAACATGAAATCAATCCTTGTAATGGTGATCTTGTCTTCCTTGAAGATGAGGGAAAATATACCTGTGATATGCTCATGGTAACCTTCTTCCTTCACTCTTTGACAAAACCCTAAACAATTGACATCTTCAAATTATTTCATGACAAATGGGGAGGAGGTGATTTCATTCC
Source organism: Pinus taeda (assembly GCA_000404065.3). Lineage (NCBI taxonomy): Eukaryota > Viridiplantae > Streptophyta > Pinopsida > Pinales > Pinaceae > Pinus > Pinus taeda. Next base: position 4,634 of record APFE031643739.1, on the reverse strand, counting down.
AATTAGAGGGCTCAAACCTCAGTATCTTCCCCCCTTATTATACTTCCTCTTCTCTGATGGTGATGATTCAAGCTCCATACTTCAAACCCTAGATGAAAGGCAAGCAAAAATAGTGACTACAGCTACAACTACAACAACTTAGCAAAGTTATAGTTACTACAACTAGGCTATGCCATTTTCACTTGAGAACTGCCCATAACACATCTTAGGATAATCATGTCCAATCTTAGCTCATCCCACTTAAAAAGTTACCAATTCCAGGCTCACGTCCAACCATGGGCATAAAACAACTAAGAAACACAGTTTACATCTTAACATGCCATAGCACATGGCACATCTAATAGTCCCTTAGCCCTATGTGGCATGTCTTAGAATCCCCTACTTTTCTTACCATGCTTTGCACTCCCTATCATACCCTAGCACTCTCCAACATGCCTTAGCATTTCCTAACATATAATGTTGTCACTCCCTCCTTAGAACACTTGGAACTCATTGACACTCCCTATCACACACTCTTATCTCTTCATTTCCATGCATTTTGAACTAGTTCTCCCTTGTGTTTTTGTGGCACTCCCTAACATTCACTGGCACGCATTGACACACCCTAGAACATGGCACATATTGGTATGTTTCCTTGGCACTCTAGCATTCCTTGGCACTATCTAACATACCTTGTTGCTCTCTCCTTACCACACGTAAAACTCACTAAACCTCCTTGTCACACACTCGTATTTATTCATTTCCATGTATTTGAAACTAGTGATCCTTTTTGTTCCCTTGGCACTCCAAAACAATCCATGGAATGCATTGGCACACCCTAGCACCTCGAACATCTTGGCATGTTTCCCTGGCCTCTAACATTCCTTAGCACTACCTACCATACCTTGTTACTCCCTTAGCACACCTGTATCTCACTGACACTTCCTATCACAACTCTTATTTGTTCATTTGCATGCACTAATTTGACCTTGTGCTCCCTTGTGTTTCCCTGGCGCTCCTTAACACATCCTAGCACACAACATTTAGATGGTCACGTAATAGACATAAGGATGTTAGTACTATGAAATTCCAAATGGGAAAACCATCATTTGATGGGAATTATATTATGCTCAACAAATTGCTAGAAAGGCTGAGATATGCAATCTAATCAGAGTTTTTGGTGCATTCTTACTCATTGACTCACTATCACACAATGTTGTCTAAAGAGCCAAAAAAAGTGTGAAATTCAACTTATAAAGGTTGAGATATGTAATCTAATAAAAGATTTTGGTTCATTCTTCCTCACTAACTCCCTATCATACACATGTTGTCTAAAGAGGCACAAAAAGTGTGAAATGCACCTTAAGATCTGTAATTGATTAGTAATTTCACCTAAGGATGTGTGGAAGACATCCTTCAAGATGTGACAAGGATTGCTTGCATGGAAACTAATGCCATGAAGCGTTACCAATTATGGCCTTGAAACATTCATGAGATGATGAACAAAGTTCTACAGCCACGTCTTTGCTCAACTTTAATTGTGTACTTAGAGATATTAATTTTCAGCCGGACCCAGGATGAATAAAGCAAGTGTTTGCAGCACATGACAAGTTATTTGTTTACATGAAGAAGTGTGCATTTGCGTAGAAGAAACTTGATTATCTTGGATTTTTTTTGTGAACCACGATGGACTAAGCATGGATCCAATAAAGTTTTCAACCATTTATCTGACCACCAAGAAATATCAACCTTGACCTACAATATTTCAAGCAAATGGTGAACTGTCTCACAAATTATATTGCATAATCTCCCCATGACATGCATCCACTCAATGATTACAATCACCTATGACATGAAATCAAAAGATTAGTAACTTTTTTCTACACCTTGGTTTGAGGCATCCTAACATAGATCACAGTATTTATGGTTACGTGTGAATGATGTAGTTCTCTTAATTGTAATTCATGTGGATGATTTCATTATCACTAGAAATAATGGTATTCAATTAAATTCTAAAGTCATAATTGAAAGATACATTTGGAATGACTAACTTAAATCTGTGGAATTTATTTCTTGGCATCAAATTTATGTAATTGGGTGATAGTATCTTCAATTTTGAGCCAAAGTATGCTTTGGATATACTAAAGATATTTAAAATGGATTATTTGTAAGCCTCATTCTACTCCATTTCAATCAGAAGCTAATACGACTAAGGATTGTGATTCTTTGAAAGTCAATTGGTTGGTCTTCTCATTTATTTGAATCATAGTCAACTTTATATTTCCTTCACCATTAGTCAAGTCTCTAGTTTCATGTAGGATTTGATGGAAAGCCATATAAAGACTGCAAAGAGGGAGTATCAATATATCAAAGCTACATATCGAGTTGCCATTAAGTATTCAACAAAAATTCAAATCAATTGTTCAGATATACAAACACTAATCTGTAAACAAGGGAAATGCATTATATAATCCTCATTGGAAATAAACATTGCAGTCCATTAGCCACCCATTTTACCAACAAACATCCTCTGTGGAAATAAACAATGTAATCTTCTTTGTCTTTATACTTGATCACTGCTTGGTTTAATTTGCGTGTGGTGGCTAGACTGCTAGCAACTAAATTCCCAAACTATGCTTATGGTAAAGCTTCAGCCCAACACTCTAATACTGCCAACCAAACAAAACTCTATTTACTGCACAACACTCTAATAATCCCAACCAAACCAAACTTTGTTTTTTGCGAACAAATAGATATGATTATGCCCAATCACAAAACCAACAATTAAAATTGATGCAGATATATCCCAAGAAAATTGTTAAGGATTCAAGCCCATCGTTGCAACTATTTATGAATCTACTCATTTTCCTAGGTAGTTGTGTATCTGAATTTGCCAATGTGGTTGTTATAATAGATGACATTGAACATATATTAAGTCCTATAGCTATAGGTGGAATGTCAACAAATGCACAATGTTCCTATGCTCAAAAAAAGTATCAACTTTTATATGATGTTGTAAGATGTGGGATACAAAGTGTTCAAGAAATTAATTTAACCTGGAAATCAGTCCAATAGATAATTTTTTGAGTACCACAATCTAGCACTACAATTATGTTTATTTTAATTTTCAGATAGCCACTAGGGGGAGTGTTCTTGTCACCAGCTGCCCTCCTGTTCAGATCACAAAAAAGATGAGAGGGATTGAATGGAACCATCAACAAACCCTAAATCAGCATGAACCATAAGTATATCATAAGGAGAAGAGGAGACGAACCCATGATTATGAGAAACATAAGATATGGTACCATTTGATTTTTTTATGGCACTATCATTCAAGAAAATTTTATGACACCATGACAAACAAGTCCCGAAATCTTTGTGGCTCTATGATGCTTCTCTGTGGTTCATAACACATCTAAAGTATTATATCACTGTGGAATGAAAACTATTTTCCATATATATTTTTGAGAATTACAAATGTTTCCAAGGAGATCTACATAAACATGGCATCCTGTTAGATTCAAGGAATCCATGGCATCCAAGGAAGCCAATTTTCTTGAAGAGGACGAGTTGGAAAATAACTAGATGGTGTTTTGAACTAATAAAAAAGGATAAAGGAATATGGCTTGTTGGTTAATATTTGTAAGGACCCGGACTTATGGAGCCACAACCTAGTCTAGGCATTAATAAACCTTGATTATTGCACACATATTTCCATTATCATTAGTGATGGAGATATTATGCCTTGGGGTGATGTAGTGATTTAGAAATAATTGTGAACATGATGATCACAGTGAGGTCCGTGCTCGCGACATGGACACCTCGTCAATTGAAATAATAGGTTTCAAATACGTGCTTTTATATATAATTTTTTAACTATGTTCAGCTTGGCACTCGGCTAGGGGTTTCACAATTCTAAGATATGATTCAAGTTTTCTTGTTGTCCACATTTTGAGGATGGAACGTCCAACTAGGTTGATGGAGGAGTCATTCCTATTAGCATCTCTGTAAATTTTCTTACCATTTAGGGTAAGGAGCTCCAAGGAATTGTGGTTAGACATCTTTTACCAATATCTATTTGGCAAAGAGTTGAACTCAATGCAATTTATTTCTCTCATATAATTTGGAGAATAATGGCCCATGTGGCGGGAACCATTGGAGAAAGGATTCCATGGGAGGAGTGAATAGCCATAAAATGTTCCCTTTGGCCATGAGAAATTCGAATTGGAAATCATCCAAACAATTCTAGAATTTGGCATCTCACACCCATTGTTCCTTGAGAAAGAATGCATGCAGAATAATCCTATAACCATCACTTTCTCTTCCTAATTCTTGTGTTTTAGGATTGTAGAGAAAAGATGTAGCAGTGGTATTACTAGTTAGAGCTACGAAAGATAGAGAATCTTTTTCCACATTATAGGAAAAACAAAGAATGTAATTATCTTGAACTTTGTTAACAACCCTTGGATGTAAAGGAAAATATAAAGGCACTTTGCATATTCAAAATAGGTCCTTAGCATTAGAGAAAGTTGCTTACTCCAGTGAAGCTTGTTATGGCTTCAACAATAGTTTATGATGTTAACGGGTTTGTAAGGTTCATTCCTTCAAAATGACTAAACTTTGAATCAAAGTTGGAGGACCATTAACACCACGAA
>APFE031643734.1:0-27087 GCA_000404065.3 Pinus taeda | reverse complement strand
ATGAGTCCTTTCTCCTCTTCACACTTTTATCTAATACACTTTCTCCTTCGTGAGCAGAGTGACCCTTAGTGACTGCGATGTAGGTGCCCTGTCTCTGTAAGGTAAATTCAAACCCTTGTCTCGGTATTTTCTTTTAGTCTCTTCTTTCTCTGCCACATAATGCTCACAAATTTCTGTTGGTGTTTGTCGTTGCAGGTTTTTTTTTGTTCTGGAGGGTTTTGGTCTCAGTTTCTCAATGTGTTGGCTAGACCTGGGTAGGGTCACTCCTTATTATTCTTGTCACTTGTTTTATGTTCCCCGTAGACTAAGGTTACAGTAGCTTGTTATGATGACTTATGACCGATCGACAGTATGTAGTCGAGGTCCGTTAAACTTGCATTGTTTATTTTATGGGTAGTTGTTGTAGGTTTGGAATACAGCTATGGTTTCTGAACCCGTCTGCTATGATAAACTCGTTGAAACTTGTACAATATTATTCGCATGGATGGTTTGTATATTGAACAGAGATTTGTGACTGAGGTTTCGTGATTATTTTGTAAATAAAACGAAGAGGGTTTATTCTTCAGAAATACCTGTGTGACTCTTCTGTCCTTATTGTTCGAAATGCATGGGACTTATCTCTGTCTTTGATGCTCGAAATGTATAAAAACTCCAGGAATCCTCTGTGCTCTTTTGATTGATAATTTCTGGAACTGTATGACCTTGTTTCTATAGTGTCCTCCGTAATTATGTTTGCTAACTTGCTTTGATTTATTAACTTGTTTTAATCAACACAAATAGAACCATATATGTGTATATGCTTGTGGAATAAGAAACCAGAGAATGTGCATTCCATGAATTAGGCAATTTAACAGGATGATAAATAGACAGTTACAGGATATTAGAAAATAGATTGTGTGCTCAAAGATATTTTATTATATTTCTCCTACTCAAAAATTCAAACCTCTTACAATTGCATTCTGTCTCTTTTCAATAATTGTCTCGAAACTATTTTCTCCTAACTGCTATTGGTTACATTATGTTTGTTACATTTTTTAGTTCAAAAACTATTTACTGTCCTACGTTACAACTTGTAAAAGTTGACATGAAAATAAAAATAATTATTTGCAACAGTTTCACTAATTAATCCTCTACCTTCCTAAATATTGTTCTTTACTAAATTAAAATAACACAAAAAAAAAACTATAGTGTTCACTTTGCAATTTCCTTCTCAATCCTCTTAGAGACCAAACAGCCTTCTATCATGATGACCCGTCAGCTAGATTCTCCTGAATCAGGCTCCCAGGGTAAGAAAAATTCATGGCTTCGTTCCATGAGCTCCTCCACAGAATAACCTGCCTTCTGTATCTGCGCCGCGTCGAGCCACAAACTGTCCTCGATTGGATGGTTCTTCCACTTAACAAGGTATCATAGATACTCCTTCCTGCGAGTCCTCTTGGCCACCTGTGTGTCGAGAATCTTCTCGACCTCATGGGGTTGAGCCGAAGGCATGTGCCTCATCCAAGAACTGCCTCCAACTTGGGTGTCCCATTTCGGCCGTACCACACTGTCATCTTCCAGGTTGGCAATATATGGGAAAATGTTTGCCACGTTGAAAATAGGCGATATGCCTATAGCTGGTGGCAGCTTTATTTCATAAGCATTGGTTGAGAATTTACGCAAAATCTTATAGGGACCAATCTTCTTAAATTTCAGCTTGTTATATGTGCCCTTAGGAAACCGTTCTTTGCGTAAGTGCGCAAGGACTTCATCACCTACATTGAATTGTACTTCTCGTCGTTTTAGATCTGCCTGTTGTTTATATTTCTGAATGTTGTCCTATAACTTTGATTTCCCTTGTTCATGTAGTTCATTCATCGCTTTGGCAAAATCTTCCCCATTAACACTTCTCTTCTCCAACTTTCCCAGATCCTGCAACTCATGTACTCCACGAGGATACGTACAGGGCCTGAAATGGACTGTGTCTAGTGTTGTGGTTCAGTGAATCATTATAAGCGAATTCTGCCAGAGCGAGCGCACGATCCCATAACCGTGAAGTTTTCCCAGTCAAGCTCCATAACAAGTTCCCCAAACTCTTGGTCACCACTTCTGTTTGCCTGTCAGTCTACAGATGATATGCAGAGCTAAATTTCAATTGTGTGTCCAACTTCTTCCATTGGGTGCGGCAAAAGTGTCTCGTGAATTTTATGTCCCTGTCAAAAATAATAGATCTAGGTAGGACGTGTAATCTAACAACCTCCGTGAAAAACAGGTGAGCTACGTGAGTGGCATCACTAGTTTTTCGACAACGGATGAAATGCACCATTTTCGAAAATCTTTCTACCACCACCATCACCGAGTCATAACCTCACTGTATTTTAGGTAGTCCTAAGACAAAGTCAATGCTTATTGAGTCCCATGGTCTACTTGGAACAGGCAGTGGTGTGTAAAGTCCAATGTTTTGATTATGTCCTTTCACCAATTGGCAGACTTTACATCTACTCACATATCGCTACACATCCCTTCGCATTCTTGGTCAGTAATAGAAGTGTCCAATTTGATCCAAAGTTTTGTCTATGCCGAAATGTCCAGCTAGACCTGCGCTATGCTTCTCCCATATATTATTTTCTCTCATCGAACAATGAGGAATACATAATTGTCCCCCTCTAAACAATAGTTCCTCCTGCAAGTTGTAGTCCAACCATGGACTATTGTTCCTCAGCTAGGGATTTTTACAGGCTTCATAAGCCTCCATGAAATCTCTGTCGGCCTGATACAAGTCTTTCAAATGCTCAAAACCCAGCACTTGTATCGTACTTTCCTCTAAGCGCAAGACTCTTCTACTCAATGCATCTGCCACCTTGTTGGTATGCCCGCTGATGTGTTTCAACATAAAGGTGAACTCTGCAAATACTCAACCCATTTGGCATGCTTTTGGTTCAATTTATGTTGTTGCATCACATCTTGCAGCACTGAATTATCAGAAAATAACACAAATGCACTCCTTAACAGGTAGTGTCGCCAATGCTTTAGTGCTTGGACGACAACATAAAATTCCTTGTCATAGGATGAATACTTCTGCCTGCTTTCATTCAACTTCTCACTGAAGAATGAAACAGATTCTCTTCTTGGCTGAGTACAACGCCAATAGTTGTACCACTTGCATCGCAGCGAACCTGGAAAAACTTATTAAAATCTGGTCACCTTAAAATTAGCCTTTCTGTAATTTTCCCCTTTAGGAGCTGAAAGCTTTCCTCTGCTACCTTGGTCCAACAAAAAGGGTGACTTGCCTTTTTAATAGTGTCCAACATAGGCACGTAGATTTCACTAAAATTTCTTATAAATTTGCGATAAAAACTCGCCAGCCCATGAAAACTACGTACCTTAAACAAGCTTTTCGAAGATGGCTAGTTAATGATTGGTGCAATCTTTTCTCGGTCCATCTTCAACTCATTTTCTGCAATTACAAAGCCCAGATAAGCCAGTTATCTTTGTACGAAAGTACATTTTTTCAAATTTATTAGCAGTTTATTCTGCTGTAATTTCTCCATCACTCTTCAAACATGTTGAAGGTGCTCCTCCTTAGTCCTGCTAAAAATTAATATGTCATCAAGGTACACTATCACAAACTTGCCAATAAACTCTTTCAACATTTCGTTCATCAATCTCATAAAAGTACTAGGGGCATTACTCAAACCGAATGGCATGACCAGCCACTCATACGACCATTCATTAGTCTTGAAGGCTGTCTGCCACTCATCTACTTCCCTAATCCAGAGCTGATGATAGCCACTATTTAGATCAATCTCCATGAAGTATGCTGCCCCACTTAGACAGTCCATCATATCATCCATCCATGGTAGGGGAAACCTGTACCTAATGGTGATTTTGTTGATGGCCCGTGAATCCGTGCACATCCGCCATTCTCCTCCTTTCTTGGGAGCAAGAACTGTTGGTACTGCGCAAGGGCTCAAGCTTTCCCTTATCAACCCTTTATATAGCAACTCCTGCACCTGTTTCCTAATCTCCTCATTATCTTTGGGGCTCATCCGATATGCTACCTTATTTGGTCGGCTTGCTTCGGGTATAAATTAGATATGATGACTGATGCCTCTTTTGGGAGGCAACTTGTCCAGCAAATCATCAACTACGTTGTCATTGAATTTCTGCAGCATTTCTTGAATTTTTGCAGGCAGATCAGATATTTCTGTGTGCAACAGCAACGTCTTTTCCCTCCTCACAATATCATAGTTCACTTCACTTTCCTCAATTTGTTTCACAAACTGTTTTCCACCTATTAGCAATGCTTTCGTTCCGCTTGCTTCTGTTGTCTCCTCTTCCTTGATGGGTACAAGCGTATGCTTGATTCCATCTTTAACAAACTTGTAGTAGTTCGTTTTCCCATCATGTACTACATTCTGATCATACTACCATGGTCTTCCTAGCAGTATGTGACACACGTCCATTGGCATAATATCACAGATAACTGTCTTTGTACCTGCCAATGTGAAATTCAACTTCACAATGTTCATCAACAAATAGCTCGTAGCCTTTCTATAGCCATGACACCTTGTAAGGGGTGGGGTTGTTAAGCTGCTTCAAACTCAACTTCTCCACCATCTCGGTGGCAACCAAATTATATGTACTCCCACTATCGATGATCAACTTGCAGCATTTTCCGTGTGATTTGCAAACTATTCGGAGTAGTGCTTTCCATTGGGTCTGTTCAGCTGCTTCTTTGGCTGGTTTTAGCAACAATTTGTTCAGAACTAATGCCTCCCCCATTTCTGGTACATTTTCTGCTTCTTGGGGCAGTGCCTCAGCGTCCTTAGGCTGTGCAACAAACATTCCTCTCTGGCCAGCTTGTTCTACTTCAGGGCATTCAAAAGATCTGTGCCCCCACTTGTGGCACCTATAGCACTGGTTATTGGCTCCTCTACCTCAGCGATTCCCTCTTCCTTGCTGATATGGCCTGCCACCTCTAGTGTTGTCTCCTTTTTCTACTGTTCTTGAATCCTTGGAGCTGCTGCCCTCTTCACTATCACTGGTAGTTCATCCTCTGCCATAGGACTGTCCTCATCCTCTTCTGGTTCCCCGTCCTCTCCTAGCATTCTATTTTCTAGTGATCTTTTCCTCGGCCTTCACAGAACTCTGATAGCCTTCCTCTATATTTGTCGGGGAAAGAACTGATTTCATCCAGTGTTTCCAATCTCAAACAATTTACATATCTTGCTGTCTTCTTCGGAGTGTCATCAGTGTAACCAACTCTCAAGTTCACTCGGTAGAATTCTTTTGTATACTCCCTTGTTGTCATCCCCTTTTGTCTTAAATTCTACACTTGTCGATACAATGCAACCTGGTAATCCCTAGGCAGAAATATGTCTTTTAGTTTGGCCACCATCCTCGACCACTTCTTTATCGGTAACATGTTCATCCTTATTCTCTCTGCTTAGACACTATCCCACCATAGGGCTGTGTGTCCCTTCAATTTTGTTACATCAAACTTGACTCTCCAGTCCTCGTTGACCTCTTCAATTTCAAAATAATTGTCCAACTCACTTACCCAGTCCAACAGAACTTCTGTGGACAGGCTGCCATCGTAATTAGGAATCTTTGGTTTGGGCTTGCTGCTGGCCAACAAAACCGACCTCAACAACCTCATCTCTGGTCCTTCCTCATCCGATTCGTCTATTGTAACTATGGCTTCTTCCTCACTATCATCTCCTATTTTTGGATCCCTTCTCCTTCCTGCTTCCACTACCTCCAAACATCAGTAAGGATCCTTATTTATTCCCTCAGTCCTTCATCTGCTGCTCTGCACACACCTCTCCCACATCCTCATCTTCCAACTTCCATATCCTGACACTTTCAATTTCCTGCTCTGATACCACTTGACGGGTCCAACCCCCTTGTCACACTTACCAACATTAATAAAAGGATTATGAATGGCTTTAAATGATAAGCAGTTTGATTAAATGTGATATTTGTTCATTTGGTGGTTGATTACAATGATTTAATATTGATTTGGGTTCCAACATTGATGATTTGTACCCACGCTACTAGTTATTGGACAAGTGTCCACTCCTCGAAAACTTCACTCCCGCTTTGGTAAGAGGTCCTCAAACCCTATCTCCCGGTCATTTTGCTCGTTGAGTTGTTGAGGTTGAGGGTTTTGCAGTATGGTTCTTCTGTGCAGTTTTCTCTATAAAATGTTATGTTGCCTCTGGTATTCTAGCTCAACTCTTGACCTGGAAACTTATTCGACTTCTTTGTCTGGTAAGGGACTCTTATTGAAACTGGTTTTTTCTTTGTTTGTTTCTCTGTCTGGTGCTTCATCTCTCTGCTGAGTTATGGATTATAGCTTGCTCGTAAGGATTTGGAACCTTTCTGTGTATAAGGTTAATACTGCTTATTTTGCTAGACTATGCAACTGCTCTTGTCTTGACTTCTCCGTTGCAACTGTTTGTTGGGTTCCCTGGTTACATTTCTCTGTTTCGTGGATAAGTTGCGGTCTTAGGGTCTTTGGCTTCAGTTTCTACTGCAATGTCAAGGTAAGACTCCGTCCCCTGCTATCAGTCCTTTCTCCTCTTCACACTTTTATCCAATGCACTTGCTCCCTCATGAGTAGAGTGACCCTCGGTGACTGCGATGTAGGTGCCCTATCTCTGTAAGGTAAGTTCGAACCCTTGTCTCGATATTTTCTTTCAATCTCTTCTTTCTCTGCCATAGAATGCTCACAAATTTATGTTGGTGTTTGTCATTGCAGGTGGTTTTGTTTTGGAGGGTTTTGGTCTGGGTTTCTCGGCGTGTTAGCTAGACCCAGATAGGGTCACTCCTTATTATTCTTGTCACTTGTTTTATGTTCATCGTAGGCTAGGGTTATAGTATCTTGTTATGATGACTTGTGACCGACCGACAGTATGTAGTTGAGGTCCGCTAGACTTGCATTGTTTCTTTTATGGGTAGTTGCTGTAGATTTGGAATATGGCTAGGTTTTCTAAACCCGTCTGCTATGATAAACTCATTGAAACTTGTATAGTGTTATTTGCATGGATTGTTTGTATATTCAATCAAATATTTGTGACTGTATGTATTCATAACAGAGGTTCTGTGATTATTTGGTAAATAAAATGAAGATGGTTTATTCTTCAGAAATACCTGTGTGACTCGTCTATCCTTATTGTTCAAAATGCATGCGACTTATCGTTATCTTTGATGCTCGAAATGTATAAAACCTCAAGGAATCCTTTGCGCTCTTTTGATTGATAATTTCTGGAACTATATGACCTTGTTTCTGTAGCATCCTCTGTAGTTATGTTTGCAAGCTTTCTTTGATTTATTGACCTACTTTAATCAACACATATAGAACCATATATGTGTATATGCTTGTGGAATAAGAAACAAAGAATGTGCCTTCCCTGTATTAGGCAATTTAATAGGATGATAAATAGACAGTTACAAGATATTAGAAAATAGATTGTGTGCTCAGTGATATTTTATTATATTTCTCCTTCTCAAAAAGTCAAACCTCTTACAATTGCATTCTGTCTCTTTTCAATTATTGTCTGGAAACTATTTTCTCCTAATTGTTGTTGTTACATTTTTTTAGTTCAAAAACGGTTTATTGTCCTACATTACAACTTGTAAAAGTTGACATGAAAATAAAAATAATTACTTGCAACAGTTTCACTAATTAATCCTCTACCTTCCTAAATATTGTTCTTTAATAAATTAAAATAACACAAAAAAATGACTACAGTGTTCACTTTGCAATTTCTTTCTTAGTCCTCTCAGAGACCAAACAACCTTCTGTCATGATGACCCGTCAGCTAGATGCTCCTGCATCATATATCCACCATGAAAAATGTATACATTATGCTCTTGTCTACTTTTGTATGATGAAAGATTAAAAAATATAAATGTTAAAAACTATATTCACCATATAGAATGCATACATTGTGCTCTTGTCCACTTTTTTATGATGAAATATTAAGATATATAAATGTTAAATATGTATAATGAAAGGTTAGAAAATTTAAATGTTAAAAACTATATTCACCATGTAGAATGCATACATTGTGCTCTTGTCCACTTCTTTATGATGAAATATTAAGATATATAAATATTAAATATGTATAATGAAAAGTTAAAAAATATAAATGTTAAAAACTATATTCACCATATAGAATGCATACATGATGCTCTTGTCCATTTCTTTATGATGAAATATTAAGAAATATAAATGTTAAAAAGTACAGTACATAATTTTTTTTTTTTTTTTTTTAATGATAAAATAATTAATTTATTTTTGGTATTTTATTTTATATAATTTAAATATAGTTTTATATAGTTTTAATTTGCTATTTGGAATTTCATTTTTATATCTTTAGATTCTAAAAATAAATAATATAATTTAAATAAAGAAATAACTAATTATATAATTTAATTGTATATTAATTATGTATAAATTTGGAATTTTTGTTTTTTCTTTAAATAAAATAAGTGTTTTTTAAATTTTATAGAGATATAACAATATATTTTTTTGAATCACGGGTAACAAGAAAATAAACATTGTGGAGATAAGAACTAATTTTTATGAGCTTTGGAATGAAACCAAGCATTGGTCAATTACCAAAACATCTTGGGATGAAAGACTCTATCACCCTTGCAATACTAATAAGGTTGAAGATGAAAAACAATTTCTCTTGGATTGCGCTACTCTTACTCACATCCATTTTTATTTCTAAAACCTCTACCACATTTCCAACCTTCTTAATTTGATAAGTGACCAAAACTATAGTGATCTAGTAACACTTATTTCCCTTCTTTTCTTTCTTATGCTTGGATAAACCCTATTGATTTTAGTGGACTTTAATTATCATCATCACCATCATCACTTTTTAATATTTTTATTTATATAATTTCAAATACACTTATCTTATAATATTTATATATTTTTAATAAATAAAAATTATAAATATATAAATTTTTATTTGAAAAGATTATTCATAATTTCTTAGAATTAAGTGCTAGAAAAATAATATAAGAAATTGAATAAATTTTTATAATATATAATTTATTTATAAAAATTATCTACAATTATTTAATAATAAAAATAATTAAGTGATCCTCTTAGTTTTGCATGTAATATTATATAAACTAATTAATGATTTTACTTTATAAAGTTATAAAAGACAATAAATACGTCATTAAAATTTAAAATTTGAAATCAATAGGATTAAGAAATCAACTCCACCTACTTTAGGCTCAAGCTCACACTTCAACTAGAGGGGGCTCCCTCAAGTGTTACCAGGCTAATTGATTGTTCATGGCAATGAACATTAGCCTTTTGAGCAATGTGTCCAGATTTAAGGGTTTTGAGAGGTGGTTGCTTAGGGTTTCAAATCCTTGCTTAAAACAGAAAAAACAGTCCAACCAACCCTATTTCAACCAAATATCTTTCCAAATTTTAATAATTTGAACAATGTTTATGCTGGTTTGTTCAATCTTGCATTAGATACTGCTAAAACCATTGTTATGTTCCCCGTTATTTAACCATTGGATAAGCAATTTTTGGTGCCATAGAATCTCTTCTTGCTAGTGCCTTTTCTTGAACTATGTGATAACTCATGCTTCTTCAACAATTAGCTCATCCAACCTTCCATGGAGGATGGATTATTTTTGGATAGCTTCCACGCAAGCTTCAAGGTCTTTCTTGACAAGGAGAATATTTCCAAATTTTTCTTTGTTCCAGGAATTGAGTTGGATTTTTAAGTATTTGAGTTTCTGCTAAAATTGATACATAATGGTCCCTTCAATGTTATTTTCTTCCTTCTACCATTACTTAATGTTTTCCTAAAATTGTGGGTGTTGAATCTAGAACCCTTCTAAATGAAAAGGTCCATTCCTTGGATGGGCCTTATTGTTCATATCCAACTATAATGACTAGTGGTCCGATTGCGACGAGGAAGAATGAAGGGCTCAATGAAGATGTCTCAAAACTTTACGTTCTTGGAGAGGAGCTACTTATCCATACATGTGATTGTTTATTGAGTTCACCCTCTACAATTATTCCAAGTGTGTAAGCCATTGATTCTATCAAGGTCTAGCAAGTGGGTAGAGTCCATTGTTTCCTAGAAAAGGATGAATTTTTCTTCCATTTTGGATTCCCACCTTTTTCTCAAGATATTTAATTATATTAAATCCATTTCCCAAGATCTAGGGCATCAGGGAGATTAAGAGGTTGGTTTTCTTGATGGACTGAAGGAATTTATTTTTTTCTCTATAGATCAAGGGACCATAAACAATTGAGAGAAAACATATTTCAAATGACTATAGCATTTGGAATTGGATAGTCAAGATCTCGAAAGAAGAAAACATACTTAGGATCATGAACTCTTGTGAATTATATATGATACTAAGCCAACTAATTGTCTCGGGGTGTGTATTGAAACCAACTGGTAGTTATGCCCCCACTTCTTTACTCATTGGTTGACGGTATTACCAGACATCTTTGTTTCATGGATCAACATGATTTTTCAATTCTTGTTTCTCAATTTTACTTTAGAAAGCCTTTTTTATATATGTACAGTTAAAGCCTATGATGTTTCGGGAGACAATTTTCAATGAGTAGGAATGGGTTTGGAGGGATAGACCTCTAAAATAAGTTTGATTCTACCTGAGTTAACTAATATTTCTCCTTGTTCCTTCAATATTTTTGTTGGTTTAACTTTCTTCTTTTTTTCCTATCCTCTCTATGTGGCTGAGCAATCTCTTTTAGGGTGGGACATGAACTCCAAGTGAGTTTAAATTGGATTCTAATTATGTAGACCTTTTAGCGTGTTTCCAAGACTTAAGGAAAGCTTTGCTAAGAATATTGACTTGATGTTATGGAATGGAGCTTGGGTATTTTCCATTATAAAAAAATTCAAGTTTGGGGTGGTCAAGGGCATCTATATACATGTCATTTATCTCTTCATTATGCAGGTTTGGATTGGGATTTGTGGTTGGGGACTATTACGGAGTGGGATCAGAGGGGGTAACTGGGGTGGGATGAGGGGTTTCTAAAGAATATTGGGACCAATAGCATCAGGAATATTTTGTTGTATGGGAGAGGAGTATATGGGTTGGGGCATGGAGGAGAGTGAGGCAAGGGGTTCCAAACTCTTACAAGTGGTAGGGGTTTTCCTTGTCAGTGGAGTCAATGAAGGGTGTTTAAGGCCTTGACAATGACCCATGAGCTTGGAGAAGCCATCTTACTCTTCAGTCTAGGATGGTTCAACCAGGGTTTTTGAACCAATAATGGGAAAAATTTGTAGAGGTTCCCATATTCATGGCAACAATGAAATCTAAAAGGAATATTCTCGTAGTCGAGGGTTTATTTCCACAATTTATCTTGGTAGAAAATCTTGTTGGGTTTAGGTATGGGTTTTGAGATGTTCATGTAAACACATATATGAGTGTAAGAGATGCACCTTGCTTTCTTGGTAGCCTTCAATATTTTGAAAAAGTGCCCCACAAAATTTCCAATTATGCAAATCTTATCCCAAAATTTTGTAGCTATAGTGTCCCTTCTTGGTGAGATAGCTTTGATGAAAATTGGAGAGGGTGATTTTGATGCTGTGATATAAATATTATGCATGTCAGAATTATGTATATGCTTGTATGCTATAGACCTGGTTTAGGTCACACGATTGCTATATGCTTATGATAAACATTGATTTTGGTAAAGACTAATTTTGCTTAAGTGAATATTATCAATGTTTTCTCTTTTGGTATCCTAGCTTGGACATAGGTGTATGACATGGATGGTGATCCAAGATTGAGACACATAGTTCCATCAATGATCATGGTTATGTGGAACATATGGTTAATTATGATTTATGCATGATACATGATTTTTATGATTATATATGCTTAATCTCGTATTAAGCAGGATGTGGTAGGGGACTTTGTTATTTGTGAACAAGTATGGTCAAATTATAAATGATTGTGGAAGTCATGTGGAATTCATGGTACGTGATTTGTATGATTATATATACTTGGTCTTATACTGAGCAGGATGTGACAAGGGGCATGGTTATTTGAAAACAAGGATGTTCAAGTTATAAATGATTGTGGACGTCATTTCTTCAAAACCAAAAATATTGTGGAATTCATGCACAATTCTTGTTCTTGGAACAAGACCTTAATAATGAACCGTTAGATGGGTATGGGCTCAGAATCAGTACCTTAAGGTGAAGCACAAAGTTTCAAAGAAAAGTAGATAAGAAGGCATCAGGGAGATTAAGAGTTTCATTTTCTTGATGGACTGAAGGAATTGATTTTTTTCTCTAGAGAGCATGGGACCTTAAAAAATTGAGAGAAAACAAGTTTCGAAGGACTATAGAATTTGGAATTGGATAGTCAAGATCTAGAAAGAATAAAACATACTTAGGATCATGACATCTTGGGAATTCTATATGATACCTAAGCCACCTGATTGTCTCGAGGTGTGTATTGAAACTGATTGGTATCTATGCCCCCACTTCTTTACTCATTAGTTGATGGAATCACCAGACAACTTTGTTTCTTGGATCAACCTAAATTTTGGATTCTTGTTTCTCAATTTTAATTTCAAAAGAATTTGTTTTATTTATAGCTAAAGCCTATGATGTTTTAGGAGATAATTTTAAATGAGTAGGAATGGCATTGGAGGGATAGACCTCTAAGATGTGTTTGATTCTACCTCCTCTAAGTAATGTTTCTCCTAGTTCCCTCAATATTTGTTGGTTTTTCTTTCTTCTTTTTTTCTTATCGTCTCTATGTGGCTTAAAAATATCTTTTAGGTAAGACATGAACTCCAAGAAATTGAAATTGCATTCTCCATATCAAGACTTTTTAGCTTGTTTCCAAGACTTGAGGACATCTTTGCTAAGAATATTGACTTGATGTTATGGAATGGAGCTTGGTTCTTTTCAAGCTTGGGATGGTCAAGGGCATCTAGATCTGTGTCCTCTATCTCTTTATTTTTCACGTTGGGATTTGGATTTGCAGTTGGGGGCTATTGGGGAGCAAGATCAGAGGGGCTAATCGGGTTGGATGATGGGTCCCTAAAGGATATTGGGACCAATAGCATCAGGAATTTTGTTTTCCAAGGGAGAGGAGTAGATGGACTAAGGCATGGAGGAGAGGGAGGCAAGGGGGTCAAAAATATTACTGGTGGTAGGGGTTTTTCTTGTGGGTGGAGTCGATGAAGGGGGTTTAGGGCCTCAACAATGACCCATGAGCTTCAAGAATCCATCTTGATCTTCAGTCTGGGATGGGAAAACCAGGTGCTTTTGAACCAATAATGGGAAATTTTGGTAGAGGTTCCCATATTCATGGAAATGATGGAATCTAAAAAAACCATGTTTGTAGTCAATGGTTTATTTCCATAGTTTATCTTGGTAGAAAATCTTATTGGATTTAGGTATGGGATTTGAGATGTTCATGTAAACACATATATGAGTGTAAAAGATGCACCTTTCTTGCTTGGTAGCCTTTAATATTTTGACAAAGTGCACCAGAGCATTTCTAATTCTACCAATCTTATCCCAAAATTTTGTAGTTATAATGTCCCTTCTTGGTGAGATAGCTTTAATTACACTTCGAGAGGGTGATTTTGATGCAGTGATACAAATATTATGCATGTCAAAATTATTTATATGCTTGTATTCTATAGAACTGGTTTAGGTCACATGATTTCTATGTGCTTCTGGTAAAGGCTGATTTTGGTTAAGTGCATATTATTGATGTTTTCTCTGTTGGTATCCTAATTTGGATATAGATGTATGACATGGATGGTGATCCAAGATTGAGACACATAGATCCATGGATAATCGTGGTGATGTGGAACATATAGTTAATTATGATTTATGAATGATACATGATTTGTATGATTATATATCCTTAATACTATATTGAGAAAGATGTAGTAGGGGATCTGGTTATTTGCAAACAGGGATGCTCAAATTATAAATGATTGTGGAAGTCATGTGAAAGTCATGTGGAGAATCATGATACATGATTTTTATGATTATATATGTTTAATATTGTACTGAGAACGATGTGGCAGCAGGTATGGTTATTTGGAAACAAGGATGTTGAAATTATAAATGATTGTGGAAGCCATTTCACCTTTAAATAATAAAAAAACAAACAAACTCTTAAAGCAAACAAAAAGAAAAAAATATATCACTCACTATATCTATTTTATAATACAAACTATATCCACCGTGTAGAATGCATACATTTTTCCTCTCATCCACTTCTTTATTATGGAAAGTAAGTAAACATAAATGTTAAATGATATTGTACATAAAATATTTCTTTTGAGTTTTCTTTTTATGTCCTCAAATTAATAAAAATAAAAATGGTAAAAACATTTTTACTTTTGGGGTTTTTTTTATAAGCTTGCAGGCTCATTTAAATATTATTTTTTCCTATTCACTTTTAAAATAAAATTTTATAATGTTTTTTACTTTATTTTTTTAGTAGAGCTAAGTATTTTGACTTTAAGTGTGCAGGTCACAGATCATGAACGAAAAAAATTATTTTGGTATTGAGTACATTTTATCACTTTTTCAAACTCATTAAAACTTATAAAAAAGTAAAACCTTGGAGTTATCAACAGAATACAGTAACTAGAACCCAATCCAGAACCGAGAACACTACAACAACAAACAAAAGCAACTAAAACATATTTTATAAGGTATACACTACTTCCATGTGTTGATCCTGCATGCATACGCACTTTCCTCAAAGCGAACCAACGTACAGATATGCAAATCAACTTTATGATATATACATTGCTTTGATATGCAGAACCAGCGTGTATACACTCCTTTTCTAAAGTGAACCTGTGGATATATCTGTAAATGATGATTTAAATATTACAATTATTCTAGACTTCAGTCATACCCAAATCATCATATTTACAGACTACAACATGCGCCAGTTATTGAGATACATGATCAAACCACATAAAGATAATTCAATTCAAGCCTTAAGATCCTGATATATAATTAGATCTTATCCTTCATCATTAGCTAAGATTCATCCTTCGTTCAGATCCAGCAATGCATCATAACCCAATAACCTGTATACTAGATCTCACACTTCATCAAATATTCGATACTTCCACACTTTGGCCTAATGATCTTCTCCTCCTTTTATAGTTTGCAGACCTTTCTCAATACCATGGACCAAAACCACTTAGGACCAATACCTTGGACCAAATACCTAGGGTCAATACCTCAGACCCGATACCTTCGATGAATATCATGGATCATGGACCAAATAATTCAAACCAAGAATTTATTTTTCCAAGGTATACACGCTTTTCTGATGCAGGTGCATCTCACACTTTTGTTAATTAAAGAAAAATCCAAGTGGAGCGATGAAGAAGTGGACCACCGAAGCTGAACGAAGGGAGAAAAACAGAGGAAAGTCTACTTTAACGCAGAAAAACACACTTAAAGTAGATTTAAAGCGGATATGACTTACCATTGTTAACAGCCATGCATGCGTTTTGGAGAGCTTTCGTTGGTGAAAAACAAGGAGGTGATAATGGCTATCCTCAAAGAAAAAACACTTATAAAGCACAAATGTACGTGATTAAGAAAAATCATCAACGTCACCCTCTCCGATTGTGTTGATCGTTGCATAATTTCCATGTGTTGTTCCTCTGTTTGATTACGATAAGATTTGATGAATGTTGATGGAGGTGATTGTAGACCCGTGTTTTATGGGTAGTTTCTAAGTAACAATGCCTTCCAAAGTAGAGGGTGGAGAAATTCACGTGGGTAACTGTTGTTTCTTTTTTAAAATGCTGCCTTTAGTGCTGGTGATCGCTAATCAAGTTGGCCATAAAAACAAGGAGAGGATCTGATCGATCCTTCCAATATAACACTTCATGTATATATATGTGACAGAGATAGAGAGCGAAATATAGAATAATAGATAGGCGTTGTGGATGAATAGAATGTAATCGATAGCGATTTGGTTCTAAGGCTGGAATGCCTTAGAACGCAATTGTTTTGTAAATATATAAGAGCATGCTCAATGTTAATTACATATGCCTATGCGTTCATGTTCCGTGTTAATTATATACGTCTATGTTTTGATTAATCCGAGCTCCCTGGAATTGATAATAATTAGCAGCAGCTGTAGCTGAAATCAATCAATCGTTTATCTCTGTAATTAAAGCTACCTGCCCCACTTTCTTGCTGACAGTTTATGTGAGCTTAAGATGCATTTTATTCAGTCTCACCGAGTGTTGATGGCAAGGGTTTGCTAGTTCAGTGATCGCCCAATTTTTGACCCGTATGGATTCAGTCGCATAAGGGTATTTTGCTGGAATACGATATTGCTATTAATAGCTATTTGTTTCAAAAAAAAAATCCACGAGTTTAAGGACGTGCGCACCGATGTCTATAGAGTCGCCCATATTATTTTTAAAAAGCCATATATTGCTACGTGGTAGTGAGTTTTTAGACTTATATTGCATGCTTGAGATGGTGTTTAAGGGATGATCGATATCCACGTTAATAAACTGAAAGGATTAAAAGGTTAAAATGCTTCCGATAAGGCTTAGTGGGCCCATAACCCATAGGTCAAGGATCGAAATTTTTTCAAGAAAGGGGATTTTGGAAAATACCCAAGATCTCTTTTCATCATTTTCCTTCTATGAAAGTGCATGTATACGTATATTCCTCTTGTATAAATTGAACCTATGTGTACACGCAGCTTGGTCAGTGGTGAACCTGCGTATACCTCTCTTTCTTCATTCTGTGAAGACTGATCTATAATTCTTTGTTCTTTACCTACTATACTGTGATCCTTCATCTGAGTGAGTTGCCTTCTTAATTGATTCCTTGAAGCTACCCTGCATTTCACCACATCAGTAAACACTATTGTCATACATTCTGTCACATCTGATATCTCTTATGTAGATTCATCTAGTTACCATATACAATTGAGTTGTTCTGCTACAAGTGGGTTTCCATGAAGTCCAACACATACATCATAATGGCAACACCTTGTTGGAGTTATTACAACAGGATCTCGTACATTGTAACCATGGAATTCGCTCTGGATCAACGACATCATTTTCTCCACTAGATCGGATGGAGGAGATGTTCCTTGGTTTGTCTAACCCTTGAATGGGTATGTTCACTCATCATTTTTCCTCTTTGGTTCATGCTCCTAGTATCTTCTAGGTCGGTTTGTATTCACAGTTTGAGGAACCTCTGCTAGGGTTTTTGTCGCGCTCTGAGTTATTTCTCTATTCCCTGTATTTGTTGTTAGGGTGATTTGTAATTCCTGGTTCAAGAAAGGAGTTTGTTGGCATTCTTGGTGTGAACTTATCTACAAATGACTCACACCTTTGAACCATCCAGGTAATTCTAATGGAGATTCTTGCTTGTGTTTTTTGTTTTCTATTGTTACATTTCCTGAACAGTCTATTAATCCTTGCTTTTTCCACCAAGTCGAGGTGGAGGGTTTTGCAGAGGCCATGCAGTGGACAAGCTATGGGTCAAACCTGTTGCGAGGCCCTCAGTTCGATTTGGGGACTGGTTTATTAATATCCACAGTATGCAAGAGTTCTATATTGAATTAGAAGTTTAAGATTGTGGCTCCATGGAGATTTTTTGCACTTCTCCTTGCCATGACTACGACATTGATTACCCTCTGTAATTTTTAAATTTAGTTTTGAGTTTTTGAGGCCTTTCGACCATGAACATGTTGCTAGATCTACCCAAATTTGACCGACTTAGTTATTTGTATATTTTTAATTATGTCGAGGGTGAAGAGATTCGAACCCTGGCTAGAATAGTTACAATTTGGTGCCGAGTCTATTGAATGAAATATATGTACTCTTGTTTTACATCCTTAAGAATTTCTTGGAATACATCTTCGTTCTTGTTACTTATTTCATTTCTAGAAATTATTCTTGTCTTTATGCTAGATATCAGCCCGTATTTCTTTTTTTGATTGGTAGAATATTTGATTGTTTCAGAGGGTCTACGAATGCCCTGTTGCCTCCAGCCGCAAGGGTTTGTAGTTTAAAATATTGCCTCTAATTTTTCTATTTGGAATGTATTAATTCTTTAAAGAGGTTTACAGAGATTCTATATCCGGTATTGTCTGCATTATTTGAGAGAATAATCGACATCTATATTTTTTCTTTTCAACTGGAGATTCTTGCGGATTCCTAATTATTTTGTGGTGAGGCTACATACCTCATTTTCGGACTCATTTTCTGAAGTTTTTGATTTTGGGCATATTTACAGTTCGAATATTTCCCTGCTTGTTCTGAGTTTTCTGAATTGGTTGTTCCATTAACTACTTATAATTAGTACCTATTATAGTAGTTCCTCATTTATAGAGAAATAAATTCTCCCTATTGTTTCTCTCTTTGTTAACAAAAGATTTGCTACTTTTTGTTGCATACTGTAATTCCTGTCGAACAATTTTCCAATAATGAAAATAGAGTTTGTCTTCTATTTATATCGTTTATATTCAAAATTATAACTATGTGGAACCTTATAGCATTACTTGTTCTAAATCTCCGAAATTTGTGAACTTTACTAATACTAGCATTTTATGTTCTTTTCTTGAATCGACAGTTAACTGTAATTTAATCAAGCTATCTCATTCTTGAATTACTAAAAATTATCAATATGTCTATATCATAATCAAGACAAAATCTACTTAATAAGCATTTCTATTACTACTTATTTGTACCACTGTCTCGCTTGAATTATTCCTGATTCAGTCTTGCAACCAGACCTGAATTTCTGTGTATCTTTGCCTCCCAACCTTGAGACCTACTTTAGTAGTCTACCCCCAAGCTTTCCTATTCACAGGAACTCTTTATTTTCTTGAGACTTATAGTCTCAGTGCCCTCTAGTCCAAACCAGACATGGCCTTATAGGACTGCCTGACTCTTCACCACAGTATGTTCCTTAGTAACTCTTCACTTATTTTTCCTTGATCTCAAATACCTCTATCCTCTTGATCTCTTGGTTAAATCCTCAAGAAATTAGTTTTAGGAACTTAGCTAGGAACAAGTAATTGTTTCCTTAACTGATTATTAAGTAAAATAATATTCATTCAAAAAATATTAACTTCCAAAATAGTATTTTTTAAAATAAGAAAATAAATAGTTGTCCAAACTATAGTAATTAAAATATTTACATACATAGTCTGGGGGATATCACAATTACCAACCTACTTGATTTGTCAAGTCAACAAAACTATTTACCATAGTGATCTGGTAACGCTTATTTCCCTTCTTTCTTTCTTAAGGTTGGATAGACCCTATTGATTTTGGTGGACTTTAATTATCATCATAACCGCCATCATTTTAATATTTTTATTTATATAATTTCAAATACACTTATCGTATAATATTTATATTTTTTAGTAAATAAAAATTATAAATATGGAAATTTTTATTTGAAAAGATAATTAAATTTTTTTAGAATTAAGTGTTAGAAAAATAATATAAGAAATTGAATAAACTTTTATAATATACAATTTTCTTTATAAAAATCATGTACAATTATTTAATAATTAAAATAATTAAATGATCCTTTTAGTTTTAGTACAACATGATATATAAGCATGTAATATTTTACAAATTAATTAATAATTTTAATTTATAAAATTTTATAAGATTATAAAAGACAATAAATACATCATTTAGGATTAAGAATCATTATGAAAGGTCAAATTTTGTTCATTGAATGATTTCAAGGTTTCAAAGTTGATCCATAGTGTGCACATCATATTTTCTTTCATTAAATAATGTCAAGGTTCCAAAATTGATCCATTGTGTGCACTTCATATCAAAAGTATCTTAGTAGAATGCTTATATAAACTAGGTGTGTGCTTAAGGTTGTCTATGGTGATTTGAGACCTTATACAGAATCCTTGACCACATACAACATTATTTACAGCCTTAGGCCCCTGAATTTATCATTCAACCACTCTTAAGGCCTTGAGATTAGTATGTGTTGGGAAGTTCTTCCTAATAGTGATCATGTTTACATTCAAATTCCAAGATCCCCTATGTGTTGGAAGTAATCCTTCCATGTCATGTGTATTACAAGTTGTCAATGAGTATTTCCAGGTGTTATTCTAGATGTGGTTGTTTCCCATGTGTATGAGTTGTAATTGTGAATCCCAAGGAGTCAAACTAGAATTTCTTATTTCCCTATGTGTGTGAGTTGTCAATGAGCCATAGATTTACCTTCTTTGGATCTTATCATCTAGAAGTCATTGATCTAATTCTTATATATGTAACTACTTTATGTGATCAATAAAATATAGTATGTGATTTGTTTTGTTTATAATCTCTCTTAGATCTCCTCTAATTTTCTAATTCTATGTTGTATCTATTTCTTGAAGATAATTTTTGGCTGGAAATTGTGCCAAGAAATCAACTCCACCTACTTTAGGCTCAAGTTGTCCCTTCAACCATAGGGAGCTCCCTCAAGTGTTATGAGGCTAATTTATTGTTCATGGCAATGAACATTAGACTTTTGAGAAATGTGTCCATATTTAAGGGGTTTGAGAGGTATTTGGTTAGGGTTTCAAATCCTTGATTAAAACAAATAAAACTATCCAACCAACCCTATTTCAACCAAATGTTTTTCCAAATTTTAATAATCGGAACAAGATTTTTAATGTTCAATATTGCATTAGAAACTGCTAAAACCATTTTTATGTTCCCCATTATTTAACCATTAGATAAGAAATTTTTTTTGCCAGGGAATCTTTTCTTTCTAGTGTCTTTTCTTAGGCTATGAAATTACTCATGCTTCTTCAGTAGTCATCTCACCAAATCTTCCTTGGAGGATGAATTCTTTCTGGATAGCTTCCTTGCAAGCTTCAAGTTATTTCTTGACAAGGAGAATATTGCTAAATTTTTCTTTGTTCAAGGAATTGAGTTGGCTTTTCAAGTATTTGAGTTTTTGCAACGATTGATACATAGTGGTTCCTTCAATGTTATTTTCTTCTTTCCACCATTACTTAATGTTTTCCTGAAATTCTAGTTGTTGAATCTAGAACCCTTCCATATGAAAAGATCCATTCCTTGAATGTGCCTCACTGTCCATATCCATCTATAATGACTAGTGGTTTGATCGTGATGATGAAGAATAAAGGTCGCCATGAAGATGTCTCAGGAAATTACATTATTAAAGATGAGGTACCATCAATACAAGAGGTTTTTTATTGATTTCACCCTCTACGATTATTCCAAGTGTGCAATCCATTGATTCTATCAAAACATAGCAAGTGGGTAGAGTCCATTGTTTCCTAGAAAAGGATGGATTTTCCTTCCATTTTTGGATTCCTCCCTTTTTCTCCTTGAGAGATTTAATTATATTAAAGTCACCTCCCAAGATATAAGACATCAAGGAGATTAAGAGTTTGGTTTTCTTGATGAACTGAAGGAATTGATTTTTTTTCTCTAGAGAGCATGGGACCATAAACAATTGAGAGAAAACAAGTTTCGAAGGACTATATCATTTGGAATTGGATAGTCAAGATCTGGAAAGAATAAAACATACTTAGGATCATGACCTCTTGGGAATTCTATATGATACCTAAGTGACCTTATTTTCCTAAGGTGTGTATTGAAACTGACTAGTAGAAATGCCCCCACTACTTTACTCATTGGTTGATGCAATTACTAGACATCTTTGTTTCTTGGATCAACATGAATTTTGTATTCTTGTTTCTCAATTTTGCTTTCAAAATAATTTGTTTTATTTATAGTTAAAGACTATGATGTTTTAGGAGATAATTTTAAATGAGCAGGAATGGATTTAGAGGGATAGACCTCTGAGATCTATTTGGTTCTACCTCAGTTAACTAAATTTCTCCTAGTTCCTTCAATATTTGTTGGCTTCTCTTTCTTAATTTTTTCTCATTCTCTCTATGTGGCTTAACAGTGTGTTTTAGGGTGGGATGTGAACTCCAAGCGAACTGAAATTGGATTATCCCTATGAAGTCTTTTTAGCTTATTTCCAAGACTTGAGGACATATTTGCTAAGAATCTTGACTTGATGTTATGGAATGGAGATTGGTTCTTTTCCATTATAAGAATTTTCAAGTTTTTGGTGGTCAAAGGCATCTAGATTCATGTCCCCTATCACTTTATTTTTCACGTTGGGATTGAGATTTGTGGTTGGGGGCTATTGGGAAGCAAGATCAGAGGGGTCAATAAGGGTTGTATGATGGGTGTTTGAAGAATATTCGGACCAATAGCATCAGCCATTTTTTGTTCTAGGCGAGAGGAGTAGATGGGTTGAGGCATGGAGGAGAGGGAGGAAAGGGGGTCAAAACTCTTACTAGTGGTAGGGTTTTTGCTTGTGGGTGGAGTCGATGAAGGGGGTTTAGGTCCTCAACAATGACCCACAATCTTGTAGAAGCCATATTGATCTTTAGTCCGGGATGGGTCAGGCAGGGTTTTTTGAACCAATAATGGGAAATTTTTGTAGAGGTTCCCATATTCATGGAGGTGATGGAATCGAAAAGGAATATGGTTGTAGTCGAGGGTTTATTTCCACAGTTTATCTTGGTAGGAAATCTTGTTGGATTTAGGTATGGGTTTTGAGATGTTCATGTAAACATATATATGAGTGTAAGAGATGCACCTTGCTTTCTTGGTAGCCTTTAATATTTTGACAAAATTCCCTAGAGCATTTCATATTCTTCCAATCTTGTCCCAAACATTTGTAGCTATAGTGTCCCTTCTTGGTGATATAGCTTTAATGACACTTGGAGAGGGTGATTTTGATGCAATGATATAAAGATTATGCATGATAGAATTATGTATATACATGTATGCTATAGACTTGTTTTAGGTCACATGATTCCTATGTGCTTATGATAAAGACTAATTTTGGTAAGACTAATTTTGGTTAAGTGCATATTATTGATGTTTTCTCTTTTGGTATCCTAGTTTGGACATAGATGTATGACATGGATGGTGATCCTGGATTGAGACACATATATCCATGGATGATCATGGTTATGTGTAAAATATGGTTAATTATGATTTATGTATAATATATGATTTGTATGATTAT
The DNA here is from genome assembly GCA_000404065.3 of Pinus taeda. Classification (NCBI taxonomy): domain Eukaryota; kingdom Viridiplantae; phylum Streptophyta; class Pinopsida; order Pinales; family Pinaceae; genus Pinus; species Pinus taeda. The sequence continues at coordinate 3,982 of APFE031643734.1, read as the reverse complement.
ATATCCTTAATCTTGTACTGAGTAGGATGTGTTAGGGGACCTAGTTATTTGTAAAAAGGGATGTTCAAATTATAAATGATTGTGGAAGTCATGTGAAAGTCATGTGGAAGTCATGATACATGATTTGTATGATTATATATGCTTAATATTGTACTGAGAAAGATGTGGCAGGGGGTATGGTTATTTGCAAATGAGGACGTTCAAATTATAAATGACTGTGCAAGTCATTTCACATTTAAAACCAGTAAAAAAAAAAAAAAACAAAAACAAAAACAAAAAAACAAATTTTAAACCAACCAAAATGAAAAAAATATATCTCACTATATTTATTTTATAGGTCGCACTATATCCACCATGTATCAGTCACTATTATCTATTTTTTAGGACAAATTATATCCACCATGTAGAATGCATACATTTTCCTGTCATCCACTTCTTTATTATGGAATGTTAGTAAATATAAATTTTAAATGATACGTATATAAAATATTTCATTTGAATTTTCTTTTCATATCTTTGGATTAATAAAATTAAAAATGGTAAAAACTTTTTTACTTTTTGGGTTTTTTATAAGTTTGTAGGCCCCTTTAAATATTATTTTTTCATATTCCCTATTAAGATACAGTTTTATAATCTTTTTCACTTTATTTTTTGAGTAGAGATAAGTATTTTGAATTTAAGTGTGGAGGTCACAGGTCATTAACGAAAACAAGTCATTTTTGTATTGAGTACATTTTATCACTTTTTCAAACTCATTAAAACTTAACAGAAACCCTGGAGTTCTCTTTACACCCTTTTCAAACTCCTAAAACATGAAAATACCATCGAGTACTTGATTGTTCGACCTCGTAAAAGTAAATTAACAACTGTCTTTGCAATATAATTTTACCCCTTTTACATGCTAAAACCTATTATTTATGAAAAAGGTATATGTTGACTAATCATGGTAAATAGAGTTCTCTCCTACATCATTTTCCCCTTTTTCAAGCTTGAGGGACTCAATTTATGAAAAAGAACAATGTGGAGTTTACTTATCTTTTGCTCCTGACTCCCTAAAACTGAAAAACATCTAGCTTTACTTTCTTCAGGCTCGTTAAAATTTTACGATAAAACAGTTGAACAAGTTTTCTTTTCGTGTCTTTTCAAACTCTTTAAATATGAAAATAACATCGAGTTACCCCTTTATTGGACTAGTAAAATTTAAATAGTACAGGGCTCATTAAGCAAGACAAGATTGAACCACTCCTTCTTAGGGTTTGTTAAAAATACTTCGAAGGACTCGTCCAAAGGATGAACGCTTAGGAAAAGCATATGTTATCCTCCTCAAGCTTGTAAAAAATAAAGAGGTACTTTGAAATAATGGTGTGGGAAAAGTGAGACAAAACCTTTGTTTTTTATATAAAATGAAGTCTTTTGCTCTTGAACGTGACACTCCGTCACTTTTGTGTCTAGGTTGGGAAATCCATTTTCCTCTCATTTCACCATACCTCATTGATAGTGTTCAATTCATTTGGGTTTTATTTTGAGTCAAATGTTTCCAATTCAGCATGTCATGTCTTTGATATGTTCAAGATAGGTTCAACCTCAGTCCAAGTGATTTTCCAGTCTTAGCCTTCAGTTGCATCGACCATCCCTAAGCAAGTCTTGGATTACTCTAAATTGTTGTTCTTCAAAAATTGACATGAGTTTCATGCCATAGGTCCTCCTGGAACAGATCGCTTCGGTCCTCCTGCAACAGATCGCTTCCTATTGAATTCATCTCACTATCTAGGAAGTTGATATATAAACCTTCAGTACCTTGGAGCCTGCATGCCTTAATGGCTGGTTTCTTGCCTTCGACGATAAGTTCTTATCATTGGCCTTTGATCGAATGATTATATGAGTGTTCAACATTATCACATCGATTCACACTTCATAGATTGTATTGGATGTACCATAAGATACATTGTCATTATTGGTGGTTTCTCTCGCACTGGTTAACATTTAACATCATTGACTGGTAATCAAGTGGTTTCTACCATGTTCGACTTCGAGACATTCACTTGTATGGCTAGATTTGTACCATAGATCGAGAGATGGAGATCAAGACCCTAGATCTAGTTTCATCCATCCAGGCTACGTGGATTTATTAAATAGTCATGATTGTAAACATAGATCCATTGATGGTTGTTTCCATACTATTTCGTCTTTTGAAATGGATCTTCAGATGTATTTATGTACTATTCTTTGAGACAATTAAACTCTGAGTATGGGAATGCCTACCTCAATGATGATATTTTATATTGTATTGTAACATTTGATTGATTGTTTCAGGTCTTTGATTGCAGTCTCTAACCCAAACGTTGGCATGATAAAGCACTTTAATCATCATGTATCTCTTTTGACTTTGAACTTTAGGGGACAATTTGTTACACATCATTTTGTCACATTGAGAAATTGACCATCAGTTTGGAACTTTTACTATCCACAAATGTGTCCCAAGAGAATTCTCCTAAAAATTTAGAATATAAATCATCCCAAACAAAGTGGAATTCTTGGATATTGTGGTACAAAAATCATTTTTTTGCTTCTTACACAGTGCCCTAGTTAATTTTTGTGCATACGCAGAGAATACCATTAAAAAATGCACATAAGTACGCATTATCTTACACTGTGACCTGCGAACATGAGTCAACGAATGTAAAAATAAAAGAAAAAAGTCTAGAAGCATTGTTGATAGCATCTATACCAACCAATAAGCTTCAAGTAGGTGTTTATTAGTCATGAACCCTCCCATTATGGAGCAAATCTCCTTCCTTTGTGGAACCCCTATCCCACTATTAGTGGATCTCATCCCTTGGAGAATGGATCCAAAACTTACCATTCTTGGCCTATAAAGCTACCACATGTCTGAGGATTATGAGAGGATTGTTGGAAGTAGGTTCATGATATTGGAATAAGGTTGGAAGAATATTCTTACAAGGAAAAGGTTTGGATATTGTAGAAGGGACTTGTAACATTAAGGTTATATGGTTGTAAGGATTTTCTATTGTTTATTAATATAAACACAATTTTTATTTCTCAATTAAATATTTGTTGATCTAATTTTTAGGATTCCTTGATCACCTACATAAATTTTGATTGCATATTGATCAGTTTATGATATATAATTGGTTAATTAGTCCATTTATCTCTTTGGTTATATTTTGGATGCTTTGATCGCTTATTTGTCTCTTTCTATGCAGATCTCTTTTAGGACATTATGGAGAAGTTGTGGGGAGTGAAGAGAGGATATCTAAAGCATCAAGGAGTGAATGGTTGGAAGCTTTGAAGGGGACTTCATCAATAATTTCATTTAATTGGTAAGAGGTATCTATCATTGTATTTTCTTTTAGTTAATCAGAGTCTAGAGAAAGGTAGAAATTCCTATTATTTATTACTAGGGTTCTTTGAAGTCTAGGGATATCTCTTTTGTTTGCAAGAAGGATAAGTCCACATAAGAAATACTTATACAAACATTCATGTCATCTGCAACAATTTAGATATTCTCCGTAATCATCAAGGATGCCACATGTTGACATCGAGGACAACATTTTACGTCATATTATATCTAGTTTGACATCAAGGACAATATATTAGTCATAGTGCCAACAAACACACACACACACACACATATATATACTCCCTCTCAATAGTCTTCAAAAACTATAATTTGATAGACCCCCAATGACAATATTATAAGTTGTAAGTAGACTAACTTGCACTATCATCAGTTTGACGGAAAAAAAAAATAATTAACTATCGAACAAAAAGTTTGGTGGCTATTGAAATTTTTTTGAAGGATGTTTGCATTCATCGATAGAGTGACCTTCCCTTTCATCCATCTTATGATGACCCATAACATCCAATGATCGAAAGGAAAGCATGATGGTTGTTGGAACCTACCCTGTACTTTACATTTACTTGTTGAAAGAAAATGAAAGAAATATATATATATATATAT
>APFE031643727.1:145918-161723 GCA_000404065.3 Pinus taeda | reverse complement strand
CATCCTTGTACATTTTTATATTATTAAGAAAATATTATTTATAAATACCTTTGTGTATTTTATATTAAAAGCACAAACACTCTTAAGTTTTTTTGCTTCAGTGGTATCAGAGCCATGTGAACCATTGGATGTTATCTGTTTCAAAATATGTCATTAAGTTTACGTCCTGAATTCATTGAGAAGTTAAGTGAAATTCGAGAAGCATTCAACAATTAAAAGAATCGTGAGCAGGATTTACAGCATGTCTAAAGGAAGAATACATTGACAAGAAAGGAACTAACATTAAAGAATGTTCGAACCAAGGAAATGTTGTTGAACATGTTCCTCAAGGTGACATAGATAAGACTGTTGAAGAAGATGACAAAACTGATGTTGCAACCCAGGAAATCCTGGGTTCTAGTCTAGTTAAGTCAAATTCCAATATAGTTGATTTGCAACAAACAAGGGAGGATGAAGAACAAAATTACAAGGATCTTAATGAACCTGGGATTGATCAAGAGACTGCTGAAACTAACAGAAATGCAGATACCAAATCTTGTGAACTTGATGATGCCCCTAAGGAAGTTAGAGCATGTGAAACTAATTCTATCAAAGATGGGCACATTGGATTCCTCTTGAATTCGCTTCATCTAGCAACAGATCAGACTAATAATGTTGTTGACAAACAAGAACAAGGCAGATTAGTGTTGATTTGTCTGGAATTACCACCTCAATTGACAGTCACATTATGAATTCAAGTTTAAAATAGGATTTGGCTAGTGTGGAATTGGGTCTATATGATGCGTCAGAGAAACACAAGGATTATGAATTTTCAAAGAATACAAAAGAGCTTACCTAATCTGGCTTTGAAGAATTTAAGAAAGACTATGAAGATCTCGAAGATCAGAAAGCAAGTGCTGAAGAGAAAAATATTAAGGATCTATTAGATATACTAGCATCAAAATTGGAGTTAATGTATAAGAGTTTTTGCATTGGGGAACTTGATAAAAGTATAGGACAAATGTAATGAAACATTTAAAAAGTTGGTTTTTCTACAAGTTGGAGTTCCCATCTTCCTTTTGATGTGTCCCAATCAAAGGAATTGAAATATTTGAAGTACAAACCAAGGGATTTGAATTTCCACGAGATTCCCTTGAGTGTTAGCTGCATGGATTTTGATGGTTGAAGGTCAAGTTCTCATGCCTTTGAAATCTCTTCCGGTGATCTTTAGCATCTCGGAAATTTGCGGATACTTAGATTGATCCACTTTGTAGATTTGAAAAAATTGCTTGAAGACGTGGGTGATCTAGTACTTCATCTTTAAGAGTAATCTAAATTGAGTATTATTCTAGTATAATGCAATTCCCTGAAGATTTTGGATCATTGAGCTCTTTGCAAAAACTCAAATTTCAAGGTTGCAAGAATCTAAAAGTGTTTCCTAGTAATTTTGAGAAACTCACAGCATTGAAATTATTGGATCTATCCTATTGTGAAACGCTAGTAGATCTCCCTCATGGCTTAGGAAACTTAACATCACTTGTTGAATTAGATTTGAAGGGATGCAACCAATTAAGAAGTATTCCAAAAAACATTGGACAGTTGAAGTCATTGGCCTCGTCAGTGTATATGTCAGGTTTTTCTAGTTTAAATGAACTACCTAATCGGTTCTACAACCTCTCCTTTATGAGAGATCTTTCATTAGCCAGGTGTAGCAATTTAGAGAAGCTTCCTGACAGATTTGGGGAATTAGTAAATTTAAGAAGGTTGGGTTTAAGAGAGTGCAAAAACCTTGAATATTTACGTAACGACTTCCACTGCCTCGACTCATTGGAAATTATAGACTTGGGTTGATGCCTCCCTGAATGTTTTCACTGTCTTGCCTCATTGCGGGTATTACGTCTAGTTGACTGCCCCTTGTTGGACGTGAAAGAGATGAACAAGGTAGTGAAGATAAAAACATTACAGGTGGTTGACATCCAGGAAAGCAAAATGTTGGTGAAGAGATGGGGATAAATTCAAAGAGAAGGCAATCCATTATGGTCTTTTACAGTGTTGACAGGACATGAATTGTTCGAGGATCGGAAGGCGACTCTAGAAAATAAGTTATCAGAAATCGACAGCCTTCTCAGTAATGGAGAAGGAGAGCCATTCCATCTATTAAACCATCTTTGTGCAGACTCCCTCTTTCTTGTCATCTTTGATTTCCATGACGATTTTGATTATGATTTCTCATGGCTTTTATTTGAAGAAATGATAGATGAAATACAAACAAATTTTGAAATATTTTATATGGGCGACCATTTTAATGAGTTGCCTTGGAATGTCAAGGGTAAAGTTGTGGGCCATAAGGAGCGGGGACTTTCGCATTGCTAATGTATTCCCAAAAATGTACTCTATGTCAGATGTTGCAGATCAAGAGCAGCAAGGAGTAGATGTTGCAGATCAAGATGGAAATTCTTATTGTGAGATAAGAACGAAGATAGCGGGAGACGAGAAGCGTGTTGATTATCGTCTGTGGAGAATTCCCATCGTTTTATTACAGAAGTCTATGTTTGACCTTACTAACATCCCCCATCTGAACCACTGTGGAGAAGCAACGCACGAAATCTCTAGCCATGGCAATAGATAGCTCAGATACCGAGACCGTGGCAACCTTGGAGAAGTGGAAAAAGGCTTTTGACAAGATTTTTGGGGCCATAATTGATATTCAAACCACCGTCACTCGGACTTTTGATACAGAAGTTGTAGGAAGTGGCAATGCCACCGGCTTCATCGTAGATAAAAGACGCGACATTATTCTCACAAACAGGCATGTCATCCAACCTGACTCTATTGTTGCCTAGGCTACGTTCCTCAATGGCGAGGATATTCCAAATTTATCCTCTTTATCGTGATCTTGTTCATGATTTTCGTTTTTTCCATTTCGATCCAGCGATGCTTCAGTTTATCAAATGTGAGGAAATCCCTCTTGCACTTGAAGTCATGGTTGTTGGATTGGATATTCAAGTGGTGGGAAATTATAGTTTCGAGAAGATTTTAGTAATCCCCATCGTTCTCGGCCTTGACAGCGGTTCATCACGTCTTCAGAATGGACCACAAACTCGAAAACCCTTACCCGCATCCTCCTACCCCGACAGTGTGCTATCCACTGCGTTGTTTCGATCTTCCATCGACGTCTTTCCTAATCCGCTGATGGTCGTCGTCCATGTCGCAAAATCTTCATTGGCAGACCACCATCGACGTTACTCCGATTCTCTCCGCCCACCAAGTCGTCAATCCTGATATCATCTGCTACCTGTCCCCTCTACCCACGCGCTACACCTTCCAATGCTAGACAAACCCTAACGCATCCCTGCCACCACACCACTCAATCAGCAGTCAACCATACCAACATTTATTCTGTGATCAGCCAATGGATCCGACGTCTCGTGGTGACCCATTGTTGTGGTGATACAATTAAGTTATATATTTTTATAAATTAATATAAGTTATATCATTTAAATTATTAAATTATATAGTAAATAATAAAAATAAATTTATTATTACTGATTTAATTAAAAAAATTTACAATAAAAAACAAAAAAAAATTATTATTATTATTATGATTATTTAGACAAAAAAACAATTCCAAGGGAATATTATTAACGAGCTATACATGTCGAGATGATTGACAAATTATACATATCGAGATAACAAACACAACTTGAAGAAAAAATAATAAATCATAATTGTAGTTAATTAATGATTAGTTAATGAAAAGGCATGTCTTAATGGACATGCCCAATCATGAAAGGACACATACCTAGGTAACAAGGTATATAAGCAATCCCTCATTGTAACATTCAATCATCCTTGTGCATTTTTATATTATTAATAAAATATTATTTATAAATACCTTTGTGTATTTTTTAATAAAAGCACAAACACTTTTAGTTTTGTCACTTCATCTAACTTCTAACTTGTTCTCTTGTTTTCATTAGATTAGTTCCCCTTTTCATGTTCATTGCGTTTTTCTAATATTTTGATTTGTTTCATTTAACTATTGCTAATTGTTTGATCTAATTGCTATTCAATTTAATTTACATGTGAGTAATCTTTGTCTTTATCTCACTTTTGTTTTAGATTAAAGTAGTATATCTCTAATTCACTAATTAACAATCTCATTTGCCATCATTTGATGTAACTACTTGTGCTACATAATTTGCATTTACTCTATTTGCTCTTAAATACTCTTAAAAGAATTTTATAAGTGAAGTGACATTCTAATCTAATCACAATTCAATCTCACATTAAGAGCATTTTAGCACTTGTGTTATTTCTCTAATTGGCTATGTTTCATTGTGTTACCTTTACTTGCTTCAGTGAATGATTATTGTAATCTGATCTCATTGTGATTGTGTACTCTAAGTATTTATCATAAGCTTATCATAGGTGGATTGGTATATCTTTCATCACTCTTTGAAGCATTTTGATTTAATTATATCTCATTTTAGCATTGCGTCTCTGTTAAAATTGGAAACTACAACCAAATTCCACCTTGGGACATCTCATATGATGCAGATGATTATTGCATTGGATTCCTCTTTCGGAGAGGTACAATTTTGATAGAAAGATCATCTCATTCTGACAAGTAGAAATGGAATTATGAATTTCTTTCTCTTACAGAAAAATTGTCAAGGTCAGCGACAGTCAAATGTAGGCTCATGAAGCCCAATAGATGGGTCTCCTCACGCTCAACGAATTGTATAAATAGAGGTGACCTTTTCCTCATTTGGACATCATCTCATCACATCATCTTCTCTCTCTTGATTGGTTCGTACAGCTTGGAGGTCTCTCTCTCTCTTCTTTGCACATGTGGCAAGAGGCCAATTTTTTTTGGGTAAAACAGGTCGAAGTTTTCAGGGCGTTGACCAGTGTTGACTTAGGTTGATTTGACCAGTGTAGACCTCACTTTTTGGGCCAAAAGTTTGATTTCTCTAGGCCACACTTATTGGAACAAAAATCGAGAAGTTTGGGACTGGTTGACAAGCGTTGACTTCGAGTTGACTTTAGATTTGACTGTTGAAAATTTTGACAGTGTTTCTCTCTCCTTTGACTGTGTTTGACCAAATTGTTTTAGGCTGATTTTGACTCTCCCGAAAAGCCAAATTGGATTGTTGTTGACCAAGTTGACTGGAGGACATTTTGGGCAGCTTTGACCACCGTTGACTTTTTGGTTAGCGGTGCAGTGACTGCTGATATGGAAAATCTATTTTGGGCTTATATTTATGATATTTGTACTCTCTCTCTTTCTGCTGAACCATTGAATAATAATAAGAAGATTTTATCAAAAGGTTTCCCCACATTGGGGTTTGTCCCTGGCATCTGCGACATCTTGTGTCCTCTTGCCTTGACTTGTCTTTTGCATATGATTTTATGTTCTATCTGCATTCACTGTTAATGTTTATATAATATGATTGCTACTAGATATAATTGGAATTTGTCATTGGGCTGCTAAAGGAACATTGAAGTAAATTGTCTTAAGCATAGAACATACCATTGTTATTTAAAACTAACAATCTCATATTAGACTTAGATTTGCATTCTAAAAAATCTAACTCCAACCATAAACTTCATTGAATAGAAATTTTAGGATCAACCTTCCTAATTGTCATTCAATTCAAGAAATTTAAGCTTGGAGAAAAGGTTCAAACACGTGACCTCGCAGTTCTCTTGTGGCTGAGCCCTTGTAGGAACGAAGGCACGTGGGCTGGCAAGGAGCATAGGTGGGTATCATTAACGATGGACTAAGTGCCTCCTCAGCCTATCCTTCTTGTGGTTCTCCTCAATCCTTACCAAGTTTTGAGGAATTGAAAAGAAGCTTTCACCATAGATTAGACATTTAATTAAAATTAACCAAGATCCTTGCATCTCACATAGATAGATCTTGCATTCATCCATCTAACATTACCTTTCAATTGTTTCTTGTAATTGGAATTGTGGGCTAATTCATTTACTTGCAAGCCTTACTTTATACTCTTGTACTTTTCCATTATCTATATCATTGTTGAGCATCTTTACTTGAAGTACAAGTTCCATTTTTCTTGCAAGTTATATCTCAAAGCTTGTTGCTCATATTTTCAGTTATTTGTAATCTCTTGGTTTCTTGCACTAACACTTGTCTTGCAGCAATTGCTTATCATTGTGACTTGAAGTATCATTCCATTTTGTAAGTGTTATTTCCTTATTGAACATTGTTTTTAAGCATTGGTTTACAACTATTATCTTGTCATTGTCTTATTGATCTTAATCGAATTTATCTCTTACATTGCTCATTAATAATCTAACTTGCTAAATAATTCTTAAATTCAAGTTACATAGAAGTAATTACCTTGCCCTTAGTCTCCTAGAACTTGTATCAACAAGTTTTTTCTTTCTAATCATCTTTAAGGACTCCCCCCCCCTCCCTAGCTTGCCTAGGAGAGAGCTTAAATGGAGTGAGTAGGGACTAGGTGACAACTTTTGCTCTGAGTGTTGCTCCATAAAGATTACACCTTGTGGGGTTGGAAACTTTTCCCACACTTAGTTGTACATCCTAGGAGACAACAAAATCTAGGTTGTTAGATGCTTGGGATCAACATCTTTGAAGATGGAGAATGGAGCAAAACTACATCTCAACAACATACTATATGTTCCAAATTTGAAAAATAATTTCTTTCAATTTCTTGCTTTGAAGATAAAAGGGATAGATTTTCTTTTGTTGATGGAAAGGTCTTCGTTTGGGGAAAATATTCAAGTATTGATAAAGCTAGGGTTATTGGAGTTCGTGAAGGAATATTATATAGAGTCATTACTCCACCTCCTCAAGCCCTAGTTCATATGGAAATGAATCCCATTGAGCTATGTCATAGAAGATATGGTCATCTTCAATACAAGGTCATTACCACTCTTAAACATATAGTTCATGGCATCCCTGATGTCAAAGAAGATCATGAAGGAGTTTGCAAGGGATTCTCTTTGGGAAAACATACAAGAAAACCATTTTCAAATAGTGAGACAAGGTCTAAAGAAATATTAGACCTCATAAATTATGATGTGTGTGGGCCTATGTCTGAAAAATCACTTGGAGGTCATCTTTACTGTGTGAAATTCATTGATGATCACTCTAGAAATACATGGCTATACCCTCTCAAGAAAAATGATGAAGTATTTGATAAATTCAAGAAGTTTAGATGTGAAGTGGAAACCCTAACAGAAAGAAATATAAATACTTTGAGATTTGACAATGGTGGGGAATATACTTCTGAAGAATTGATTGCATATAGAAAAGAAGAAGGAATTAAGAGGGAGCTTATTGTTCCCTACTCTCTCAAACAAAATGGAGTGGCTAAAAGAAAGAATAGGAAAATTGAAGAAGGTATTCACACATTTTTCCTTGATCAAGACTTACCAAAATTTCAATGGGGAGAATCAGAAATGACATATGTATATATTCAAAATAGAAGTCCTCATAGAATTCTTGAAAATATGACACTTGAGGAAGAATTCACAGGGAAGAATCCTAGTGTGGACCATCTACAAATCTTTGGGAGTCTTGCCTATATCCACATTCCAAAGGAAAAACAAAAGAAGTTAGATTCTACTAGCATCAAAGGGATCTTCGTTGGCTATAGTCTCTCCTCAAAGGCATATAGAATCTACATCAAGGAAGCGAGACACATTGAAGTAAGAAGGGATGTCATATTTGATGAAAATCATGCCTACAAAATATCCAAGGACATTCCTATTGATTCTGATGATGAAGATCTACCTATATTTTAAGAAGAAGAAGTACAACCCGACAATCCATCTACAATTCAAGAAGAAGAAGAAGGACCAAGTGAGCCTATTCAACCTGTGATCATACTGAACACATGGAAGAGGCGAAATTGTTTAAAAGCTATCTTGAAGATGTTGAAGGACATGGAGTTACGAAAGGAATTGTTAGCGCTCGAATCTGCCTCAGGCTGAGGAAGGCAAAACTCGAGGCAACATCATACCACGCTCAGCCTCGTAGCTAGCCCTACGAGGACAGGAGAGGGCTCTCTCTGGGTCTATCTCGACAAACAAGTTTTCAAAGGGGCTGAGATGACCGATAAAGAATGCGGATTTTAGGCTATTAAATTGATAGGAAACGAGGTTTTAATGAATGATGGGGTTTTCTGGGCCGCATGGGGCAAAGAACAGCTTGAACAGCGAAATATAATAAAAAACATAGGTTATCTCCTAAGGCAAGGTAGGTAATAAATTTAACAATTAAATTGAGATAAACGGAATGTCAAGACTGCTGAGAAGTCGACAAGGGCATAGAAGATGGATCCTTGTCAAACAGAAGAAAACATTAACTATGAATACTTCCTCAAGGCAGAGCAAATAAATTGAATTCTGCCTTTCTCACTTAAAAGTATTCAACAGAAATGATTATGAGATGAAATGTAAAACATTACAAGCTACACATGAGACATAGGAAAAGGCAAATGTTAAATTTCATACCACAGGAATCTCAGAAGCCAGAGCTGTGTATTTTCATTAAAATCTTTGTCAAAAAAGCTGTACAATGAAACTCTGTTTTTCTCCACGCACCCCTCTCTGAATTCTCCTCCCCCCAACCATTTACAAGTGATTTTTAATACATTAAATAAAACTCAGTTAGGAGAAAACAGATCGACCCAAAAATAAGGGCGATGTTTCCATTGAAATGATGAAAATAGGAAAGGTCTTCTCCAAAAAGGAGCATCGTTACATTATTCCAGCTATGAATTTCTAATGACCAATGGAAACTAAACCTGGAGCGGAGACCCTATGAATTATTAACTGAAGACAAAGATAGGCAAATCTGTTCCTATTTGTCTGCATTTGCTCACGGTTTTCTCAACCAACTCCATTAACTGTGAAAAATAATCTTAAGAATATGTGGGTCCTTCTCCTTTGATACCAAGTGTATCATTTAAATTACTTTCAACAAATTCATTACTCTCTTTGGTAGGATTCATGTCATCAAAACGTATGATTTGAGCGCCTTTACACCTTTGAGCAAAGTGTTCGTTGTAAAAGAGCAGCCTTTGCACAGAAATAACCACGTGGCTCAGAAGGAACACGTGTACACATGTTTCCCATTTCACAAACTGTTTTTGCTTGTTCATCATCCTCATCTTTGTGACTCGGGCTTTGCTCAGAAGCTGTATCGCCAAACATTCGGAACCCTTCGAAACACTGTCACTTCTGAAAATTTCAACCTTCGACTTGGACTATGAGATGTACAGTTCCCTTCAACAGTTACTTAATTCAACCGGCTGGAACTCTTCCTTGCTACTGGATTCAACTGGAGCAGCCTCCTTCGTGATTGAAGTCTCCAAGACCTGTAGATAAATTTGTAACTGGTTGACAATCGATAAATTAACTGTCATTTTACAGCTGATTCAATTACAAGATTACTGCTTCTATCCTTTTCATGATTTTGGCATGTCTATCTTGGACTCTAAACATTCTGTTATTTCGTAATCGTGGATTGATTCTGATTGAATTTGAGATGTGTCATTGATCTTCAATAGTTGTAGATTCCCTTTATCATTGTCATCAGGAGGTCTGGTACTTACTCTTCTCTTGGCCCTCTGCTACCATTCTGACAGTCCCTAACAAACTCTCTCTCCAAATAATGTCATTTTATATGAGGTACCCATTTGAGTAACAAGGGCATAGAGTGGAAAGGTACTATAGCTGCAAAGCACTTGAATAATTATCCCAATTACAAGCCTTGGAATTATATAGCCAACTTTCCCCATAATGCACGAGTGGAAACCGTAAGTTGTCAGTATCCAGAAGAAAAGTGCGATTTCAAAAGCGTTCTTCTACAACAGTGTGCTTCTCTGCAACTTCTTGGGCTAGCTGAGTAATGATATGCTCCAGTTTTGTACCCACAATTAGTAAAAGAATCAAAGGGATGAAAGCAATCCAAAAAATGGCATGCTAGCCATGAATATTGAGGAGCAAGTAGATCACCACCAAAGACCAAAGGTATCCACTTAGATTAACAACCTTCTTGAAGTCAGCTTCAAGTGTTCTCAACATGTACTTGTGAAAATCAAAATTTGGGTTTGAGCTGCAATGTTTCTGAATGAAGCCCAATCGTAGAGTATTGTAATCTTTCTTTGTTACCGAGCCATAAAATTGCTTAAAAAATGAAACCATCCAACTCAGTAAAGCTGACTTTCCCCTGTCTTCCTAATTACAGTCATATTTGCAACTTGTGCCTCTTGATGAGGACCAAAACGTATATACTGAGGATCTCCATCAACAGAAATTAGAGCTGGCTCACAGAGTTTTATGGCTGCATGAAGATCCTTCAGATGCCCCCATTTAGGTTGCCTCAACATACCATATTCATCAATTGGAGCATCACCCCTAGCTGTGCGGTCAAAGTTTGTCCCTTGTTGCAAAACTGGCATAAGCTCATCTGATGTCTCATTGGCTTTTGTTCCTGCATACATAATAGCATCTTTAATGGATTTTGAAGCACTGTTTGCCATATCCATCCATTCACCCCCTGCTGTATCACTGGCTCCAGTAGCTGGTCCTGCATCAGATGTAATTGGATCTTCTGCGGCTAACTTCTCATTCAATTTGTTAGTGGTTCGGGAAGAATATTTTCGATAAATTTGGAATAGTTTCCTAGATGTACAAGATGATAAACAAGTAAGCCCATGATACGAAATCTTGCCTTCAAATTGATGGTTCTGAAGACCAATATTATTAGTGTTCCACGCCAAGGACCCTTGTAAAAGCTGATTTGAACTGGAAACTGAAATATTATGTCCACCATTCCGATTTTCTATACATTCTAACCCACTAAGATAATGAACATGACAAAGTGCTCCATTGGATATCCTCAATGGGCATGATGGTATATCAGTATGAGAAAGGCTACGATATAAGTGAGAGGGCTGGTTGGACCATAAGAATTTGGAGACACGATTAGATTTACGCAATATGGATCCGTATAGCGATGCATAGAGATGAGACATCATTCATAATAATTATTTTCTATTCTGATAAGCACAAAACACTAGCAAACCCCATCATAGTGCAATGTATTAGATACAACAACTTTGGTTTGTATTCATCGGGAATATTAGTGTCCACAAAGCTATGTAGAGTTGACAACAATTTCTTGCTGAGGCGAGCTGTAGGTGCCGGCGAGCTGAGGAATGATCCAATCCTTGGATTGTGTTAGCTGCTATGAGACTATTGTTGCCAAAGCGAATCATTTGCTGCAATTACCATTATGTTTGAATACCCAGAATGAAGGAACCTGTATCAGAAGAATCCTGATAGAAAAACACATTCTTTGGATGTCTTTGAACTTCAGATTCGAACACTGGATAGATCATCCAGATCTAATTCATATGTGGACCACTTCTGAACTGAATAATGTATGATAGCGCTGTCGAAAAGATGATTTGAACTGAAAAATCACAAAACCGTGATGAATGCAGGGTGAAAGGCTCAACGCGCCGCGCGCCCTCCCAGTGCGCCGCGCACACACAAAAATGCACTGACAAATGATGCCCAATGCGCTGCGCGCTCTTTGTATGCACCGCGCGTTGACTGTTAAGAATACAACCTCTGGAGACAAGGAAAATTCTCCTTCATAATGTTCCCCTTGACTTTCTCCACTGTATTTGAAACAAATTCCTCCTTTAGGTGGGAGAAGTTCTTTTAGCTCAGGAGCGTTATCTAAACTCTCCTTAATTTTGTCCCAATACGATAATCTAACTTCCTTTTCAAGAACTTCCAATGGACAAAGCGAGTCTGGCACTCCATATCTAATTCACCAACTCTATCAAAAAGTGTACACACAACTCCAACCATTACTACAGGGGAAGTTCCGAGAAGGGCCGAAATGAGACTGGTAAGCCAACCATGTATACAAGACATTCCTTCCGGCAACCATTCATGTATAAACGATCTATTGGCTGCAATTCCTCCTCTGTTTGTGACAGTGGAAATAACTGCAACTTTCGAATTCTCTGTGGATATTTCAATTCAGCCTCCTGTCTCTGTCTACCCACTGTTACATCAGAAATTGTTGAAGGTGCAATGGGTTTTTCAGGACATGTCACTGGCCCAAAGTCATAACTCTTTCCTGTTACCAGCCGAGCCTCAAATGTAAGGTGTGGTCGTGGAACACTATCAATTTTCCATCCATTATCAGATAGTGATTGTATGCGCTTCCATAAATCTTCTAAAAAGTCCAATCCTACATCTGTGTTATCCTCTCTCTGCTCATTTGTATCGAAAGCAAAATAGACATCCCTTCTCCTGCTCTTTCCCAAAGAAAGCTCTAAAGTTTCAGAACAACGTTCGAGCTCCTTGCCTCGTTTAAATGCCTGTAATGCTTCGTCACCTTTTCCTTTTTTCTTAAGATTATGATATTTCTTTTTTTTTTTCTCCTCCTAGGCCTGCTGCTGAAGTTCCTCAGGTGTAAAGGAATCATTCTCATCATTGGCATGGAGAGCATTGTCCTTAAATCTGCTCTGAAAACATCATGTTTTTTATCTAAAAATTTCAATAATTACATGTTTGAAGACACATTTAACGATTTCTTCTTCAAAACAGGGTTTTGAAGAAGAATCCATCTTGAAATATAAACTCACTAAACCTTCTTCTAGCCTGTAGGAATCATTTGACAAGTTTGAAGACCAACTATAAAACCGTGACTTCTGAAATGACTCTTTTCTGGACCACAGTAACATCAATGAATGACGAGAACTAAACCTTGGAGAATTTGATTCTGACAAGGGACTGACAGGACGGAGTCTAACAGGAACCTTTAGTGAAAGCAAAAGGTCGAAGAGATATTCTGGATATGTTGTGTATATGAAAAAATCAATGTAAGTCGTACCATCTACATTTGAAGAAGCTTCTCATAAAGAAGTATGGAAGAAATCTATGCAGGAAGAATATCAATCTATCATGAAGAATGTGGTTTGGGAAATCATTCCTAGACCTAGTGACAAATCGGTTGTCACCTCAAAATGGATCTACAAGATCAAACACATTGTTGATGGAAGTATAAACAAATAAAAATCCATATTTTTTGCAAGGGGTTTCTCTCAAAAGGAAGGAATAAATTATGAAGAAACCTTTTAACCCACTGCAAGGTGTACTACCATTAGATATTTTGTTTCATTGGCTCCTACAACTGGATGGAATATCCATAAAATGGATGCAAAGACAACATTTCTGGATGAGACCATCGATAAGGAAGTATACATTAAGCAACCCAAGGGATTTGAAGTAAATAACAAAGATACCTCATGTCTGTAGATGCAAGAAGGCACTATATGGTTTGAAGCAAGCTCCTAGGGCATGGTATGCAAGAACAAATTCATACATTCTAAGAATTGGGTTCGCAAAGAGTTTCCTTGATCCAAATATCGAAATCAAGGTTGTGGATAATGAGTAAGTCATTATTCTATTGTATGTGGATGATCTATTCATTATAGGTGTGGAGTGAAGAGTATAAGAATGCAAGAAGATGTTGGCAGCCAAATTTGAGATGAAGGATCTAGGATTAATGCACTATCCAGGTTTGAAGTATGGAAAAATTATGGGGAGATATATTTGGGGCAATGAAAGTATATCATCAAGTTGTTGCAGAAATTTGGGATGATGGATTCCAAGCCCATGACTACTCCTATGATCACCAATCTCAAGAAGTTCAGGAGCTCTAACTCAAGTCTCATGGATCCTACCTGCTATCGTTAGTTAGTGGGTTCTCTAATGTATCTGGTAAATTGTAGGCTGGATACATGCCTTGTTGTGAACATTCTTATTTAGTTTTAGTTGGATCTTCATCATGATCACTGGATAGCTTCCAAGAATATATTGAGATATCTTCGTGGTACTATACCTCACTACCTAAAATACAATAGCAATGAAGTCAAGCTGATTGGCTTTAAAAATTCTGATTGGGGTGGCAGTGAGACTGATGGAAGAAGCACTACAAGCGGATGCTTTAGTTTGGGATCTGCCATGATCTCATGGATGAGTAGAAAGAATATCTCGTTGCTTTGAATAGTGTTGACGAAGAGTACATGGCTGCATGTGAAGCAGGAAAGGAGGTTGTATGGTTGAGGAAGCTTTTGACATACTTGTTCAAGAAGCCTTTGGATCCTACTGTGATAAACCATGATAATCAAAGTTGCATCAAGATGTCTGGAGATCTCGTGTTTCATGCTAGGACGAAGCATATCAACAATAAGTTCCACTACATTAGGAACTTGGTGCAGGATGGGATCATGAAGCTACAGTATGTCCCAAAAAACGATTAGGTAGCTGATATACTAACAAAGTCTCTTCCTAATAAGAAGTTTGAATATATTAGAAGCATGCTTGCTTTAGTTGATATTTATGATATTGTTGATGATGATAAAATTTTGGAAGAGATTTTTTGAGGCTTTGTATGTGAGACACATTTTCTGGGAGGACATTTGGTTGACACTATGTGTTAATGTCTAGTTCCTGAAGTAGGGAGGGTGGCGTTGGTCATGGAGCTCTAACCTTAGATACACACCTAGATCCCTGGGTTGATGGTTAAAAAGTAAGCCTAAGGGTACCTATAGAAGATGAAAGTTTTAGTCCATCTTAGTCCCACTTGGATAGATTGGCATGGTCAGGAATCTAGTCCATGGCATTGTAAGTCCCAAAACTGTTGGAGGACCTTGGATAGATTGCCCTAGTCAGGAATCTAGTCTATGGCATTACAGTGCCTAAACTATTCATAGTTCATATGGTTTGAGATCTTCCATGTACTTGTATATGTTATTATGAATACCTCCCTATTTAAGAGGGAGTGTTGAAAAATGTAACTAGGTTTGGTCTTCATAAATGTATTTGAATCATTATACAATGTACTTGCTAAAAGAATGAAAAAAGATTTCTTTATAATTATCACAATGACTTATTAAAGCATGGGTTTCATGTTTGGGTCATCATGTTTAGGTCAAAGTCCCCATTGAGGATTTTTAGGATTTGTTCTAATTCATTTGAGTCATTGTCCATTTAAATAGACCCTTCTTGGGCTTTTGAATTATGTAAAAATATTTATTATTGAGTCAAATTAGGTATTTGAAAACTCCAGACCAATCAGCCTCAAACAGGGAAATTCGACTTCACCTCAATCCTATATATACAAGGAGATCGAATTCATTTGGAGCACTTTCTCATCACTCACAAGTTTGATATCTAGAAGAAAGAGTTGGAAAAGTTGGAAGAAGGAAGAGGAGGCTGGAAGAAGTACGAAGTTGGAGAAAGAGGAAGTGTTAAACACACACATGAAAGCAACATAATATTAAAGACAAGTAGGAGAGTACATCTATTATTTGATAATGATATATGTTTCTAGTACATTCGTGTGATCGTTGGGTTCCACATCCCAAGGTCTCTTGGACTCTCATGGATGTTCACATTCTACACCAACCCATAGAGGATTAGGTGTCCAACATTCCCCCCCTTAATCCGAAGGGTTATGTATGAGCCAAGAAGAGAGTTGTAATAAAAAATGTGCAAAAATGCATTGCAACACTAGGCTGAATGTGCTTTCTAAATTGTTGGTATAAAGGGCGATGGTTTAAGGATGACCACCAACACTGGAACGCTTAGTGCAGTTCCTGGAACTCTTCCAATTTTGGCATGAAGCTGAGGTCTTCTGCTAGAGGAAGTGCTCCTAATGTTTTGAAGAGGGAAACCTTCAACCATGAAAGGGAGGTCTCACCCCGCATAAAAGGGAGAACCTCAACCTAAAAAG
>APFE031643727.1:122888-145723 GCA_000404065.3 Pinus taeda | reverse complement strand
AAACTAGCAAGAAGATGAAGTCTTCTACTAGAGGAAGTGTCCCCAGTTCTTTGAAGAGGCATCACCAACTAAAGCCATGCTCACGGGCATCTTTGTCTCTGGCTACAACTCTGAATCTGGTGTGGCAGGTTGTGGCTCAGGCTCGCTTTATGTGGCTTTGAAGCTTTGTAGATGACCATCATTTCCCCCTCTTGTCAAATAAAAGGTGAGATGATGGAGAAAAATAAACTGTAAGACTATTCAATACTCTAGAACAAGTTCAGACATATGACTGAAATATCTTCTTAACTGTTGATGCCCATTGCCAAGAAGTGATCCATCCAATATGAATCTTTGTTCTTGCAGGAGGTTTGTTTCTGAAGCATCTGTTTGAAGAATGATTGGTTTTATGACAGTGCTTACATGGATGAAGATCAAAATAGTGATCTTTCATATGGCCAACTTGGTCATAGTGTTGGCATTTCACAATCTATTGTTGTGGAAGAGGGGTAGAATCTGGAACAGGTAGAGGTGAACTGTCATGAAGGAATCCAACACTCTAAAAATAAATGGGCTTTGAGTAATTTGGAATGTGAAAGGACACGTCCTTTCCATATCCAAGACCATTTCTATGCTTGTTGTGGATGAGCTCTTCCCAAGGTCTGATGATGGGCTTGGGAAGTGCAAACTGAATTTCTGCATCTACATGTAACTTTGCTACTTTATTGGGCACTGGATCTGAATCAATTTCAACAATATTGACTTGCTTCTTATGGGAGTCTATTTCATTGTTGTAATTCTGCTCGGTGTATCTGAGATTCAAGCTGCAAAAAATCAATTTTCTCTTTTTGTAGACAGACCTGAATGTTTGTGAGAGAAACTTTGCTGAATTTTAATGTATCACGAGTAGTAGACAATATCAGAGTTTTGAGGAACTATAATACTTCATTGATTTTGGCCATTTTCATTGAAAAAATAAGGTGAATTTCACAAATATAGATTCTTGATATCAATCCATATATAAATAAGCCAAGTTGTAAAGATATATAATCAGTTCAAAATCACAATTGAATTTCAACCAATACAATGCCAAAGAGATTGCCTTATTCAATGCTCAACGCTCAACATTCAAATGTTGATGCTAATGCACCAATACCCTAAGCAACTGCAAGTTATTTAATAGTTGGATATTTCCTCTCAAACAACACAAACAATTCACATTGGGCGAGTAAAATATCAGTGCACAAATAATAATAGCTTCAGGTTCAGTAATGGCGTTCTGGTGATTGGAGGCATTGGTGTTTTGTTGAGGGATAAATTTCACGGATTGTTTCTCATCGTGCTTCAAATCATGTTTGCAATGCATTAGCTCTTCTTCAGTGCTTGGCATCACATCCTGATACTAGAATCCTTTTCCTCAATGCTCATATATCTTTATATCTATATCCTTTCTAAACACTGTCAACAAGACATGACCATTTGAATACCTATGACTTACCAGCCTTGGAGTGATTGCTACACTTGTGAAGGTGGATGACACGAATGCCGTCAATTTTCTTCTTCTATGTAAATAATTCCACTTTGCTTGTGAACAATGGAGATGGGGAGTTTACTTTCAAAGACAGTGGCAACTTTACTATCATACTTGTAGCAATACTAGACAAATCATGCTGTTCATAAAGTCTTTACGGGTCCATTGGCCTTATTAGTTGACGTAGAGACGTGCGCATAAAAAAGGTGTTCACCTTAGGCTCAATCCAACGGTGTCTTTGCACATCCAAACCATATGCATGCCTTCAAGCCACCATTGAATACCCCGATCCATTATCACATAAGCTCGTCAATAGCACTGGAGAACCAGTATCTGTCATCTGACAGAGAGGAGACTGATCTCGAGGAGAAGATGAAGAGAATGCAGCAGGAGACAGTGACAAAGAAGATGTACAGGTATAGGGGTGTTATCTTTGTGGTCTCCATTCCTCTTCTTCTCATTTCAGTGGGTTACCATATGAAATAAATGCACATACAAATATTATAGTTGTCTTTCTCAACACATGCACCGCTTGGCCTCTCATGTCCACGATACACAAAAATGGAACCAACGCAGCAACAAATTACAACAGCGCAAACTAACTGAAACTCCACATTACTGAGCGGGAAATGAAGAATACGTTACTATGATAAGAGAATATGGAGGCAAGGTTGAGTCTGAGCTCAGTAATATTTGTGATGGCATTCTACGTCTTCTGGATACACATCTTATCCCGTCATCCACATCTGGTGAGTCCAAGGTATTTTATCTTAAGATGAAGGGTGATTACCATCGATATCTTGCAGAATTTAAAACTGGTGCTAAGAGGAAGGAAGCTGCTGAAAGCACGTTGCTTGCATAGAAGGTAGCCCAGGACATTGTCATTGCAGAGTTGGCTCCAACTCACCCTATCAGACTGGGATTGGCCCTTAACTTTTTTGTATTCTATTATGAGATTTTGAATTCACCAGGTCGTGCTTGTACACTTTCCAAGCAGGCCTTCGACGAGGCAATTGCAGAGCTTGATACATTACGTGAATAATCTTACAAGGATAACACTTTGATCATGCAGCTCCTTCGCGATAACCTCACGTTATGGACTTCAAACAAAAGGTGGAGAGACTGGAGTAATTCCTGGATCTAATGAGCCTTCCAAAGCCAATGCATGATTTCTTCTCTTACTTTGAAGGCAGAAAAATTCGATCGCTTACACACCATAGAGAAGGAAAACTCAAAGTAACACTTGACAAGAATGAAGGTACAAAAATGTTGTGTCAGCACTGACAAGCTTACCAGAATGGAATATTTTTAAAGTAGATTATTACAGAGAAATGGCTGAGTGAAACAACTGAGCAGATTCAGAATGGCAGGATAGAAATGGCCACAAATAACGCTGAGTGAAGGAGTGTTTCTCTGCGCAACAATGAAATAGGAGAATATATGGACCAGAAGGCCAGAACTGATCAGAAGTGTGGCGGAGAAGGCACATATACATTATGCAAAGGATTATCAGACACCTCTAAGAAATCGAGATCATAAAAAATTCAAACCTGCAGAATTGATGCTCAACCAAACACATATAAACATATTCAACGCATGAAGCCTTGTACAACAATTTTGGAATCCATTTTGGAAAAAATCGTTGAACATTTGAATCGAGAAAAGCCAATATGAATTTTTCTATTTGGGGAAGTGTGCGCAAAGAATTCAACTTTAGTTTAGCTGAGATGACATTTAAAAGTGCAACACTAATAGCATAAAGTTGATGGATATAATGTCAGTCACGCAAAAATAAAATATGTAGTGTAGCAAGATGACCAGAAATGCAGCAAAATTGATAGGTAAAGAAAGACCACAAAACCAAATTTAAGCAGGGCAGGAATACGCTTGTAGCTCTGATACCATGTTAAACACACACATGGCAGCAACAGAATATTAAAGATAAGCAGGAGAGTACATCTATTATTTGATAATGATATACATTTATAGTACATTTGTGTGACGTTAGGTTCCACATCCCAAGGTCTCTTGGATTCTCATGGCTGTTCAGATTCTACACCAACCCATAGAGGATTAGGTGTCCAACAAGAAGGAAAAGAGAAAATCAAAGTTTTGGGCTATCTCTCTCTCTCTTGTTTGGGTTTCTCTGGGAGATCAAAATTTTTCTTGTCTACTCGAACCTACTGGTGCTGCTACTATTTCCATCTATTGGGTCGAGGTGCTGCTCCTTCATGTTTGAAATTTTGGGTTGAAGTTGTGGAAGAGGAGGCTGACTTGGTGGTTAGAGGAGGTATGTGTCTAGGTTGAAGAGTCTCAAGAAAAACTATTGAAGGAATAAATTTTGACAGGGCTTTCCCCTAGATAGGGGTTTTGCCCTGGCAAAGTGCCTACGTCTTGTGGCTTGTGTTTTTGTGATCTTCGTACACACATAATTTGGTTTCTTGATGAAAGATAATATAAAAAATAAGTAAAAGAAGCCAACATAATTCATAAGTAATTATCAAGAAAGAGAAATCTAACCCTAATTCTATTAGCATTGATTTCTCAAAAGTTTTATCTCTAGGAAACAAAAAGAGGAACTTTTTGTGTTATATGAAAATTAAATTTCCTTTTATTTA
Organism: Pinus taeda; assembly: GCA_000404065.3. NCBI lineage: Eukaryota > Viridiplantae > Streptophyta > Pinopsida > Pinales > Pinaceae > Pinus > Pinus taeda. The sequence continues at coordinate 141,595 of APFE031643727.1, read as the reverse complement.
AGATATATTATTAATACAAGTTTTAAATTTTCTTATAAATTATAGTGATGAAAAAATAGCCTTCAATTTAATAAAAAAGCATATGTACAATTTCAATTTATTGTGTAGTTTATATGATTGGCATAAAGTTTATATAAATTGGTTATGAATCACAAATTTGCTCAACAAGACCCTAGCCATGCCTTTGCGTCTGGATGTCTTTAGGCTCTATAGGTTCTGCATCTTTGCCACCTCTACCTACCCTAGATATTTCAACCTTCAATTCTTTGGTTATTGGTGGCCCTCAACTTCAGAGTACCAAGCCCGCTTGCTCTTTTTCCATGGAAAAAAATTGTAATTTCATTAAAAGGGTAACAAAATTATATTTTAAATATACACATCAATGTGTGTATTCAATATGTTTTGTCCATATCCTATTTGAGCTTTTTAAAGCATAAGTACCAACATAAAATAATATGTACATCATCCGACCTTAGAGGTATACAAAAAATAGTCCATGATTAGAGTGATATACAAACTTTAAACATTTTCAAACATATGTATCAATATTTTGCTCAAGTGGCTACCAAAAAAAGTGTTATATGAACTAAAATCAGAGATATAATTTGACATGTAAAACAACTATATAAAATTAGGAAAAGCATGTATGAGGAAGAGAACCATCCATGAAAGGTCTACGATAATAGCCGAAGCGCCCCTTTGCTAAATTTTCATTAATGCTCCAAATCCCCCCAACAGGTTGAAGACCTTTCTTACAAACCCTATCTGCTTCCCTATTGTGCTCCTTCTAAACGTGTTTGCAAGAGAAAGAACCATAAGAAAGTTTGATATGTTGTAAATCCTCCAGAATATGAATAAAATGAATATTGCGACACTATTGAATCTCATTTATCCAGTTTATGACCAGTAAAGAATCCCCAAACACTTGTAATTTTTCACAACCCTTTTCTCCAGGAAATTTTGATAATGAGCTATAATACAACAATTCTACTCAATTTTTTCTATCCCTCCCCAAACCCACGTTGACATAAAATAAATGTTGATGGGATAAATAAAGGACTAATCCCCCTCCACACACAATATCTCCCCCTAAGTGACCCCATCGAAAAATCCCCACAAGCTAGATTATCAGGTTCCTCCAAGGACACTGATCTGAGTCAAGAAGAGAATGTAGGCTGGGGAAAATGAGATAAAATTTCCAATGATTTAACAGCTACACGATCCATAAATGACAAATGATTTTGGAAATTTTCTCTATTTCGAGCCAACCAGACCCCCAAGCATAAGAGAAGGGGTAGAGCTCCAAAATAATTTGTGTTATTTTATTGTACCCATATCCTCCAACTCTCGTCAAAATTAGGCCCTTGCTAGACACAATATGAGCCTAAGATAGAGTAGCATAAATTCCATGCCTGATAAATAAAAGGGTAATCAGTGAAAATATGTTTAATGTGTTGATTTTTCCTTGGGACTCAAGAATTAGGCATGTGTCTAGAACACGATTAGAAACACACTAAAATACAAAAACTTCAAGCATTTTTCATAGCGGAAATGTAAAAACAATGAATCAATGAAGCACACAATATATTTACAAACCCAAAACTTACTTGTATTACAAATTTAATACAACAAACATAGGGCTCTTGTATGAGGGATCATGGCCCTTACAATTAACCTTGATACAAGGAAAAATAGGGATTGAGATCAACAAATTATGACTCTCAATCTGCCCAAGAACAAGAATAAACTTGACTTACTTGTTGAAGAAGTGCTTATCATAGCCCTTTCAGTCCACTTGACTTCAACACATGGTAGGTCCTTTACCACCTATACACGTAGATAATATGATGCTTCAATACAAGGTCCTATGCTGCTTCAAATTTGCTTGCACATACCAACTCCAACACTTTACCTTTTATCACTAACAATTCTCCTCCCATTAGAAAATTGGAAAGGCAGAATATTTTATCTAGTTGATAATTACTTGTGATCTTCGAGTTCTTATTATCTTTCTTATGTTCTTCTTTTATCTTAGCTCATCAAGTAATTACCAAAACCAAAACATAAAGATCAAGGACACCATATGTAAGCACTTATCCAGGGCTAAAACCCCTATATAGGGGATAACCCAGTCAAGAACTCTTCCTTTAGTAATTCAAATGAGACAGACCAAGACCCTAGATCAACAAACCTTCCTCCTCCACCAATTCGAACTTCCTAGATGATTTAGTAGTCTCTTCTTATCAAACAACTTCATCCCAACAACAATCCAAATATTATACTTCCTAGCTACAAAATTTTGGACCAGCTTCAACACTGCAGTTTTTGTCCCGTCTAGCAGCTTCACACGTGCATGAGAGAGAGAGAGAGAGATAATTTGACTTCTTATGCTTGAGAGATACCTCTTCCTTCTTCACTTTTCTTCTTCTTCCCTTGAACTTTGCTCATTTTCTAGCCGCAGAAGGTGCATATCAAAATTGATGAGTGAGAAAAAAAATGAGGTTGAGGTGCTGCCTTTATATAGGAATTTTTGCCCCTCAATTTAGGCTGACTTGTCTAGTTTGAGGTTGACTTGGTGGAGGAGGCCTAGAAGACATAATTTACATGAAAATAAATTTCTTTCTTGATAAATAAATCCCAAGAATGGTTGTTTACATTATGGCACGGACAAGGACAATTGACATAAACCCTAGAAGCCTGAAATGCAGGCTTTGAACTATAAAAATTTGACCCAAGCATGAAATCCATGCTTTAATAAGTCAATTATTTAATAATAAAATTTACTTTTCTTTCTTTTGACAAATACGTTACATCACGACTTAAATATAATTTATGAAGACCAACAATAGTTACATTCTTCAATACTCCCTCTTAATTAGGGAGGTATTAATTACCTATATTTTAAGAGGGACATGGAAGATCTCTAAAATGAACTACGAAGAGTTCTAGCACACTTAGTCCTACAGACTAGATACCTGACCAAGGTATTCTATCCAGGTGGGACTAAGATGGACTCAAGCTTTCAACCACTCTAGGTACCATCATGCTTACTTACTAATCGTCAACCCAGGGATGTAGGTGCTTATCCAAGGTTAGAGATCCATGACCAGCACCACCTCCCTCTTCGGGATCTAGACATCAACACATAGGTCATCCAGATGTCTTGCCAATGCCACTAGACACTTCATCTCTCCCTAATAAACTAAATCAAATATATCCATTTGTCCAAGCATGCTTCCAAAGTGTTCACATTTCTTGTGGAGAGATTTACCTGTACAAACACAACCCCAATCGATAACAAAAATTTCAAATATATAAGTAAACACAAACTTTCGTGGTCTTCATTAATCCGTATGTTGCTTATATCATCATCAAGTAGGAAGCTTTCTTCTTTCACTCCTTCAACAACACCAAATATAGCTTCAATATGTTTCTCAAGTCTTTTGTTTGCAACTTCATGAATCATGAACATTCATATGTATTTCTTTCATTCATTCTTTGGTTTCATTCTTTCTTCAAGGTATTCATCATGACTATCATAATATGCCCTCCCTCTCAATTGGGAATATATATCCTTATACTTTTATCCAGGCTCCCTCTTAACTTAAGGAGATCAAAAACTTCATAGTATTAGATAAACTTCATTCTTTCAAGGCTTCATTGCATGAAGGTCATCTTGATCATCATAACTTCCTTCATCATGCTTATCAATATTATCTTCACTTACAAACATCTTCAACATCTTGAAGATTACATACATGCAAAACATTTAATAGCAACTACACCAAAAAAATATACGTAGAATCATGAAGTTAACTATATATCATTATAATGGAAGCATTAAAAAAATCAAATGTTAGACATCAAATAGCTAAGCGTAGTTAGGTTCATAATCAACAAGAGTGACAAACTAGACTTTCTAGAGTTTTGTCACAAACCCTAGACTTCATCATCCAAACTTTCAATATTACTTTAAGAGATATATGAAAAAATATATTATAATTTATTGCAAACCCTATATTCCATATTCGATACTCAATTCCTTAGATATCAACAATTCAATCAAATAAAATTCTATAATGCATCTAAGAATTTTTAGAGTTTACATGTTAGAATCTACTAAGGTTTGTTGAAAACTATAGATTTTATCAAATCTAAATCACATCAGAAAAAAATATCATCATATCTTAGAATATCAATTTCTACTAGGGCTTTGTTACAAACCCTAGAAATCACAAACTAAGACATAAGAAATTAGGTTAGCATATTCACATATACATATCTAGGATTTCATGCACTAGCATTTCACATCAATATCTACTAGGCAAACCCAAGGCACAAACATCAATACATCGAAGTTAGATATATAACAATTTCAATCAAGCTAGGGTTTTGATCATACAGATGAGTATATACCTAGGGTTTCATTTCTAGGATCTTACATACAAGGGTTTTGTTCACAAACCATACTTTACCAAACCCTAAATATATAACTTAGATATTAATAGAAAACCCTAAAGGGATAAGGTTTCTATCATAACAATACAAAACATCAAAATAATATAAATTCTAGATTTCATCAACAACCCTAAGTAGACTAGGGTTTTAGCATCGACATGCCCTTAGGTTAGGGTTTTACAGTGAACCTTAAGAGTTATGGTTCCACAAAAATGATCAAATGATAATATAATGAGGTTAGATTAAATCTAATGATTAATCATCCTAACAAGAATCTTTACGATTCAAAACAATATACATAACAATGTCAGTAATGTAAAGAAAAAATAAAACAAGAATGATTGTACCTTTTATATGAAGATATCTTTATAACAAATATTATAGTTTAAGACATACCTTGAGTTGTTCCTTAAAAAACCTTGTAGGACATCAATTCCTCAAGGGCTTCCTTTGCAACATAACTTCTTCCATAGTTCAATTTTATCCTTTAAAGTCTCCTCCATAACCTTTGTGTATTCTGCAATATTTCCTTTTAAGGAAAACAAAAAATGTTATTAGCATATAATACAAACAAATCTTGATATGAGAGGGAAACCAAACATAAAAGAGGAGACAAGGAAAAATATACTTATATTTTGGTAAAATGGTGAAGGCTCCCTCTTAATCCATTCTCCTAGGGATACCTACAACTTATAAAAAATTAAAAAATGTTATAACAAGACATGTTAGACCTATATAATCTAGAAATCAAAACAAAAGGAAAGCAATTCAAAACTTAAAATAGAAGACTAGGAGGGATATGAAAGAGAGAGAGGACTTAGTAGTATAAGTCCTTGACTTCCAATTATTTAGTCTTGTTCTTCTTAGGTGGATCTTCATCGGTAAAATTTACTTTATCCCTATCTCCTTATTCCTTGGATTCTCCAGACATTGATTTTTGTAGTGACCCATATTGTGACAATTGTAACATTCGATCTTGGATAGGTCAAATTTCTTCTTTGGTCATTTGAACTTCTTGAAGGTTCCCTTCTTCTTGTGATGAGAAGAATAGGAATTAGAGGTATTTTCTTCTTCATCCTCCTTCTTGTTATTTACTAACAATACTCTAACTTCTTCTTGATTTCATGCATTCCATATTTGTTCAAATGTTAGAGTATCCTTCCAACTGTTGATTCCTGATGCAAAAGCACTCCAAGATTTTTGTAGACCTAGAAGAGCAGTAATTACGAGCTCTTTTTCTGGTACAATTTCATCTATTGCTTGGAGTTCATCTCTGATTCTAGATATCCTTATAAAGTAAGATGCCACAATATTGTCTTTTGACATCTTAATAGCTAATTAATTCTTAAAGCTTGCATTTTGACCAACGTTCTTGATGGTGAATAGCTTGGAGAGAGCCTCATACTTTTCTTGATCAAATTCCATGTTGGAAATTAATGGGATGAGGTTGTACTTTACTCCATCCACTATTAAGTTCAAGACAAAAATTTTGGTTTCTCTGAATTTTTCTTTCTCTTCTTCGTCTGTAGGTTTCTTGACTTTTCCTTGAACTATATCCAAAACTTTTTTCTTCTCGAGGATGAGATCTATCCTCTTTTTCCATGCCCTGTAGCTGGAGGTTCCTTCTAGTTCTTTTTCTGCCTTCATTGAGTTAGACATAGTTCTTGCAGATAGTAGGATTATTTACTTATATGATCCATTTAATGGCCTTCCTTTTCTTCAATGGATATTTAGGTTGCCTTTTTCTTCCTTCTTCACCTTAGATCTGATACCATGTTAGAAAATTAGAAAGGTAGAAATATTTTCTCTAGTTTATAATTACTTGTGATATACTTTATTTTTTATTATCTTTATTATGTTCTTCTTTTATCTTATCTCATCAAGCAATTACCAAAACCAAAACACGAAGACCAAGGACTTCATATGTAGGCACTCAACAAGGGATAAAACCCTTATAGAGGGGAAAACCTAGTCAAGAACTCTTCCTTCAGTAATTGAAATGAGATATACCAAGACCCTAAACCAACAAAAATTCTTCCTCCACCAAGTAATACTTCCAAGATGAGTTAGTTGCCACTTCTTCTCTAGCAGCTTCAACCCAACAACAATACAAATATTCGACTTCCCAACTACAAAATTTCGACCTAGCTTCAACACTGTACTTTTTGGCCCCTCCAGTAGCTTCATAGCATCACACGTGAGAGAGAGAGAGAGAGAGAGAGAGAGAGAGATAATTTCAAGTATTGTTTCTTGAGAGAGACCTCCTTCTTCTTCGCTATTCTTTTCTTATTTTGCCCTTGAATTTTTCTCCTTTTCTAGCCCCATAAGTTGTAGATCGAACTTGATGAGTGAGAGTGACAAATGAGGTGAATTTATTTCATTTCTATAAGAGTTTCTGCCCCTCAGTTTAGGCCGACTTGTCAAGTTTGAGGCCAAATTGTCCAGTTTGAGGTCAACTTGGTGGAGGAGGCCTAGGAGACCTAATTTACATGAAAATAAATTTCTTTCTTGACAAATAAATCCCAAGAAGGGTTGTTTACGTTATGAAATGGACAAGGACACTTAAAATAAATCCTAGGAGCCTGCAATAGAGCCTTTGACCTTTAAATAATTGATCCAAACATGAAAACCAAGATTTAATAAGTCAATTTATTTAATAATAAAATTTCTTTTTCTTTCTTTTGAAAAATACATTACATCATGACTTAAATATAATTTAGGAAGACTAACACTAGTTACATTCTTCAACATTTCCAATGTCAGTAAACATAAGACTTCAAAACTATGCCTTCTAATAGTGTTCTTACTTCATCAAACTCATTTTTCATAAGGTATTCAAGAATACCCTTCATAACAATGATTTACCACTTGAATCGTTGTACTTAGGGCTCTATGAAACAGGTCTGCAACACTCCTTAAGTTCACCCTTGAATTGAACATTCAACGCAACCTTAACTAGACTTCTCACAATGGATGAAAATCCTTACACCTATATATTAGTCCACAAAACATTGTTTTCCTCTCACTCATTCACCTACAAACATACACCACAACAATCATCAACCTTGAAAACACAACCACGTACCTTGTTCAAAGTCTCTTCTCATCCATGAATAAAATCAGCTTGAGAACTCAAATCACATAGGCTTTTCATCCCTCTTTATGGCTCCTATGTCTGCCTCAAGAAGTTCTTTAACTTCAGCCACTTTAGACCTCTAACACCTGTGTATACCTTGTAGAAATTTCACCTATAGAACAAACCGATATATGCAATGTCCTAAAGCATAATACTTGTTCTACTTATACAAAACATTAAGCGGAAGCATAATCGAATTCATGAGCAACATCAAGTAGAAACATGCATAACTGATCAAGAGAAATAATCACACAGAACACAAGATATATCGAGGGGAAAGCACTTGCATAAAACCCCAACCATGTATTATCAATCAAGTGGAGATCCTCAACAACATACAAAAAGAATCAGATCAATAGCTATCCTGCTCTCTCTGTAATCAGAAGATGAAGATCATAGACTACCCAGGCCTCAATATATAGGCCACAAGTCCTCCAATCTCCTATAATACGTATTTCTCTTGGAAATATATCCTTCTCCATGCAAGGAATACTTACTAGAAATATCCAAGCATCTGATAGTACACTGCCCCACATCTGATCTCAATTGGGTCTCTAACAAAACTGACATGCAACAGTTATCCATGAGTGAATCCTCAATTATCTAAAATAATAGTTGTCACATGCATGCAAGCATTAACAAACTATATTTTATTATTTTAACAACTTGTTAAGATAATCTAACTGGACTTGACTAGTTAGAACTAAGTCAAATGAGTCTCTCATTATGGAACTGAACCTTATCTCCTTTAATCAAGGGATAAATTCCTAAATCAAGGGAGAAAATAATTGCATGATCTCACAAAGACTTCAAGTTTAAATTTTCATAATTAATTAACTCATGGAGATTAATTAATTAATATTTTAAACTGCTGTTAAGACCAAAATTAATTTTACTTCCTATAGATAGACTAGGGACTGCTATAAATAGGAAGGGACCCATAAATGCTATTTTTTGAACTCTATTTTTAGCAGTTTCACCTCTCACCCAATGTGGCCAATGATCGCACTGGCCAAACTGCTGACATGCTATTTTTAGTACATTCTAAATTTATCGTTTCTTGTTGCACACTTTTCAACAAGATGAATTAAAAAACGTTCCAACAAGAGATCCGATGGCCATTTTTACTTCCTATGGGTGTTGCAACATGCTCTACCCATGCCATCTTGGCATACCCATAGATGAACTATCTCGAAGTCCATTTGCTAGGGCATGTATACTATTAGTATCATAGTTGGCCCACAAATAATGTAGGGCAATTCTATCATCAGACCTTCGTTCATCATGATTATGGGTCACCCACAAACCCACGGTTATTGGTAACCCACACAAAACCTTTCTCCAAGCTTTTCCATTGCTAACTCAGTTTTGGGTCATCCACAAACCCATAGTAATGTGCAACCACACAAAACCTCTCAGTTTTGGGTTATCCACAAACCAATGGTTATGGGTCAACCACACAAAACCCTTATCTCCATTGATAGTTGGCACATTTGGTTATGGGTTATGCACAAACCCATGGTATAGGTTAACCACACAAAACCCTTATCTTCAATAACGCTTGGTTATGGGTCATCCACAAACCCATAGTTATGGGTTAACCACACAAAACCCTTCTCTTCATTGGTTCATATTCAACAAAAACTTTTGATGGCAAAACTTGACGCAATGGGGACCATTGCTTCCTAAGGGGTGAGGATTGATCTGAATGGAAAGTGGTATCCACTCATGGTATTTACTTATGGCATTGAATGATGTAAATAAAAAAGGCATAAAATAGTATAAATAATTGGCCTCACCTTTCAAAAGACCATATTCGTCCAACACAATGTAGTTGTAAAGGTTTTCCTAATTTAATAAAGAGTTATCTTTCTTTTCATATGTTGTGATATATTTAGTATGTGCATTTTTTTATCAATAATTTTCTAGAATAGTTTTAGGAAACATTTTGTGCTTTCTCTCCTCTCTCTTGGTGTTCAAGCCTCCCAAAACTTAGCCCCTGAGATCCAAATCACATTTGCTCAAGATGAACAAAGAATTGAGATAAGAGGATATGTTGATAGGCTTATTAGACCTATGTAATAGTCATCATACTTTTGTATAAGACATGAAGTAAATCTATGTAATAAGTGATAAATATAAAAGTAAACACACTGAGTGATTAGTTAGAATCGGGTCTAACTGCTCCAACCATCCTTTTGATGTATAAATACTTAAGGAGAATGAATAGTAAAATAGTTAGATATCCTTACCAAACATCTCCTTTTAATTATTAAGTATGTGTGTATTCTTGATATTGTTGGAAATATGTAATCTCTTCTCAAATGTAAGTTAGAGCCCCACTTTCAACAATATTTAATTTGCAAGTTGTTAACAAGCAATGCACCCCCACAAGCCCCAATTGGTTGAAGCCCCCCTACCAAGTCAGTGGTCCTCTATCATGAGGCACGAGTTCAATTCTCCATGGGTCTATTAAGGTCAAGCTCCCAGTGGTAGAGTCAGATGAGCGGGTGTCATTAGATCTATCTAGGGATGTTACAAGGAAAAAAGCAATGCACCCCACTAAAAATTGAAAATCCAAGTGAATCTAGATCTTCGAATAATATCCCTATGGATGATTAATGCTAATTGCAGTGGAATAAACACATACTATTAGTTATGAACATTTATAACATCAAAGATCATAATGTCTCTAGAATAATTTCTCTTTAAGAATAAGGTATCAATCCCATCCATGTCCAAAGACCTTCAAAAGAACATTTTACTAGAAGAATGCAATATACTAGAAAAAAAAAGCGAACTTTTTATTGAAGAAATAAAAAGTTACATTGCAAATGCATCAGCATCTCTATTTGGACTGTAAGACTGCTTTTGCTATCAAAACAAAAACGTCCTACCTTAAAAAAAAACAAGCAGTTCTTTGAAAGAAACGTTGTAAATTGTTTTTGCCTTCTAAATTGTTCAACCATAAGCCGTGACATCCCTTTCAAAAAGGGGCAGCAAACCATCGTATAAGACGGGTCTCTCAGAAGAGGAAAAGGACCCTTACAAAATGGATATTATGTACTGGGTTTGACCGTTTTACACTTTACATTGCCAAAAAAAACTGATAAGAGTCTATGAAATATGTATGACAAATTTTTTTTATATGCCTTTGTGTTGTGACTGCAATCAAGTTATCAAGGAAGTAGGTGGCTGTTCTGATATACTGATCTGTCCATGTTTTCTTCTACAATTTTCCAGCTGCCCAGATTCTGCTGCAAACCTTCCTTAGAAAGTTCGTTGGCTGAATCGTTAAGATCCCTGTAAATATGACATATAGAAAAACTGTTAAAAGTAATTTTTAATACCTGTATTTATTCCAGCAAATGTTTTAAAATTTGATTTTTGCATGTACTATGTCCATTAACCCAGTTGATGACATTTAATGAATCTCCAAAGGTCTGAATTGTGAGAGTGTTCCTTTGGATGAGCCAACAGAGGAGAAGTTTCAACGCTAACATTTCTGCATAGTTATTTGATCCAGTCCCTAATCCAACTGAGGCTTTTAGAACCTGTTCTGCATTTTCATGTATGACTAAACCTACTCCTGCCCTATTGTTCTGCGAGGCACCATCAAAATAAGCCCAGGGAATGCCCTCTTTTATTTGTATGTCTTTGTCTTGTCTTTGAGATTTGTTCTCCTCTGGTTCTGGGATACTTGAGTAGATAGAAACACTATGGATTGCTGTGACTGTCGCCGGAGTTTCCTTGTCCTGAAAGATACTCCTGTGTCTAGCAATCCATACCCCCCAATTGATGATCAGGGGTAGATTTCGCATATTCCCTTCAGGATATTGTTGCCACCATTTTGTCCATACCTTGGTCAAATTTTCACCTGCCCATTCGACCCTTTTATTCAACAATTTTCCTGCCTCCCCCCATGTCTTTTTGGTTTCTGTGCAAGTTAGGAACAGATGGTTGATGGATTCAACTTCAGATTTGCATAAGGTACATCTTCTTGGACCATGCATATATCTTGACTGCAGAATGTCCCACGTTGGGATTTTCCTTTTTAAGATGCACCCGAATAAAAGTTTAGCCTTTGCTGGACATTTGAGTTTCCATAAGTGCCTCGTCCACCATTCAGGAGGTCCCCATCCTTTCCTAGACATGAGGAATTTATATGCACTTTTCGAAGAATAATCTTCAGTGTCTGCATGGGCCCAGATTAACTCATCCAGGCTGTCTTTCAATCCGACATTTGATCTGGAGAGTCCCTGAATATAAATATTCCATTCATTTCTCCATCTTTGCTCTAAGTCCAGATCTTCTCCATTTTTCCAAGCTTGTCCCCATATGGTTGAATGTCCAATTTTTTCCACCTGATTTAAGAAGAGTATGCCTTTGTTTTCTAAGTGATGGACTAACCCAGGGGATAGTGCATAATTTTCATTGCATCCTACCCATGGGTCCTTCCCTATCTTCAAGTTCTTTCCATTCCCAATCTTCCATGCCAATCCTTGTTCTATCACTTTGAATGACTCCACAGTTGCTTTCCATACCACCGAGACATTCTTCTTGATCTTTGCTGGGTTCCTGATCCATTCTTCTAAAGGTACCGAGTCTATATATTTCCTTTTTACCACTCTTGTCCATAGATTTTCCATCTTTATAAGTCTCCAGCCTGATTTGGCTGCCAAAGTAAGGCTGAAATCAGGGAGGCTTTTTATCCCCCAACCTCCCTAATCTTTTGGCCTTGCCACTTTCTCCCAGGCAACCCATGGAAGAACAGAGTTCTCTTTAGAACCAGCCCAAAGAAATCTGCTACAAATTCTCCTTATTTTCTCCAGAATACCTTTAGGAACCCATGTTAATGCTGCCCAGTAGACTGGAATGGCCAGGAGCACTGATTTGATTAGAGTCAGTCTCCCTGCTCTGGATAGCCATTTGTAGCTCCAATGAGATATTCTGTCTTCAATTTTAGCGATCAACCAGTTCCAGTCCTCTTTCTTATAGGCATTGGGTTTCAACCAGAAGCCTAAATACTCGAAGGGGGATTCCATGTTACTTGATTCGAAGGGAAAAAGTGAATTGATCTGTGCTCTTTCTTGTCTGTTTAGGCCTTCCACTATTAACTGAGATTTCCTGGAGTTTATCTGCATTCCAGTTGCTTTCAAGAAAAGATCAAGAATGTTTTTTAATTCCTTTATTTCATTAGAAGCACCATTTGTGAAAACCAATATGTCATCTACAAAAAGAAGATGAGATATATATAGGTTAACCGCTACTTCTATACCTCTAACCTTACCTTCCCTTTTGGCCTTTTGTATCAGCTGGCTTAAACCTTCTGCAACTAAGAGAAATAACAGAGGAGACAAAGCACAACCTTGCCTCAAACCCCTCTGTCCTTTGAAAAATGGAGTGGCTGCACCATTGATGAGGATTGCATAGCTGACGTTTGTGATGCACCCCATAATCTAGCTGATAAAATCCACTTTGAATCCTAGATGAGTTAAGAGCAGACGAATATATATCCAATTTATTCTGTCATATGCTTTTGATAAGTCAATTTTTATAACAGCACCCTTCTTATTCTTCTGTTTTACACTGTGAAGTACCTCCTGCACCACACCCATAGCTTCATGGATTTGTCGACCATTCAAGAAGCCAAATTGTTCAAATGAGATATGCCTTGACATAATTGGTTTAATTCTGAGTGCAATCACTTTTGCAATTATTTTGTATATATTGTTGCATAATGAAATAGGTATGAAGTCTTCGAAGGTTTCAGGAGCTTCCTTCTTCGGCATGAGGGCTATAAATGTTGCATTGAAAGGACTGTAAACCTCTCCTTTCTTTCCGGACTCTTCTACTACTTCAGTTATTTCTTCTCCTATCAGATCGAAAAAATGGAGAAAGAGTTCTATGGTCCAGCCATCCGGCCCAGGACTTTTTTCTTTTGCCATAGATTTGATGACACTTTCCACTTCCTCCTTTGTTACTGGGCTCATCACCTCCTCCGCTTCTTCCTCCTCCACGTACCTAGGGAAACACTGCACTGTTTTGATAACCTCGGTGATGGTGGCCTCACCTTGGTCTGCATATTGGTTTTGGAAATGGCACTGCCCTAGTACTGACAGAGATTCAAATGTCTTTGCCTCCCTTCCTTCGTCATTTTTTAGATTCCAGATGGTGTTTGCGCTCTTCCTCCCTTTTGCATAGTTGTGAAAAAAACTCGTGTTTTCATCCCCAGCTTTGAGCCAGATCGCTCTGCTCTTGAGCCTCCATTCCTCCTCTTTTGCCAACAGAATTTGATTTTTGAGTTTCTCAAGGTATAGGATCCTCTCTTTTGATTCCTGTGTCACATATCCATCCTCCTCTATACTTTCCAGCTTTTGGAGTTCCTCACTAATCCTGATAATTTCCTCGTTCTGTTTTGCCTTCCCGTCCTTTGCCCATGTAATTGTTGCTTTCTTCAGTCTTTTTAGATTCTCCATGAACAAGAACCCTTTATCCTCTGTAGAGCGTCTATCAGGGTGATTCCATGTTTCTTTAAATAGTTTGTTGAAAGAGGCTTCTTGCAGCCAAGATGCATTAAACTTGAAGGGTGCTGGCGGCTTTGGAGGGGACTTAGAGAGTTCTAAATAAATTGGAAAATGATCAGAAGGCCCCCCCTCTTCGACCCATTGCTGGAATATAGGTATCATAGAAGATAGATCTTCGTTTATGAGAAACCGATCCAGTCTTTTTGCCACTCTTGCTTCTCCTACTCTTCTATTCCTCCAAGTCGGCTTGAGCTTAATGAGATTGAAATCTATCAAATTGCTTGCTATTAAGAGATTTTGGAAGAAATCTGTTAGCAAATCCTCCCTTGCCGAGGGTCCCCAGGCCTCCGCTCTTCCTATGGAGAAGTTTAAATCTCCTCCCAGCACCAAATATTTGTTCTTCACTGTCGAATTTGCCATCAGATCATTCCAAAAGGGCACCCTCCCCTGACATGGACCGTATATGTTTAGAATTGTTAACGGGAATTCGAATTCTGAGGATTGAAATTCCATTCCCATCACCTGTTTCATGCCCCATTGGTTCCTTATCTTGATTCTCCCTTCTCTGTAACCTACAACCAGTCCTCCAGAATGACCAACTGAGTCCATAGCCAAAAATTTCCAACCTGGAAGGAGGGCATTTAGAACCGATTCAACTTCTACTCCATTTCCCAAAGTCTCCTGAAGTAGAAGGATATCCGCTTTTGAGTTCATGACCATCTCCCTAAGAGCCAGTTTTTTGGGTTTACTGGCTAAACCCCTGCAGTTCCATGATGTAAGGATCATTTTAAGACCTTTTCAGGGCCCTGCACCGCTCTAAGTGCCCCAGGAATTGATAGTTGCTTTCCATCAGCCACATCATGCTTTGCTTTAACCTGGGCCATGGAAAGATTTGATTTCCTTCCCCTTTTTTTCCTAACCAGGCTCTGGGGGAGGGACAGATCTATACCACCCACCGAATCTAAGGGTTCAGATTTATTGTCCAGAGATCTGAGGTTATAGGGGCATATGGGATGAGGGACCAGAGGAGATGGATCAGAAGAGCACCCTTCACAATTCAGATCTAAGGAGGGGATAGCGGCCGAGATGATTTCAATACAGGTTTCCACATTGTTCCCATCATTGCTTTCATTATTATCGTTGTTAACAGGCATACTTTTTTTTGAAAGAGATTCAGGAACCAAATAGTCATCTTTTTTATCTGAATTAAAAATAGGGGGTTTATAGGATCTAAACTCGTACCCTTAGAGTCCTCGCCAATGATGGGATTTTGAATTGTTGCAACTTCTTCGATGGGTTCCATGACTGTTTTTGTGCTCCCGAGCTCAAGATCTTCTTCTTCCATTCTGATCGGTGTATCTTGATTTGTTGCATTCGGGGTCTGCCTCCCCTGCTGTGGATCCATCTCCATTTATCCTTCTATCTGATGGACTGAAATCCCATTTCTCTGAAGAGTCTGGTTATGATAGGACCCCTTCTCCAAATGTGCCGACGTCCTCTGGTATCTTCTCCGTCGCCTACTCAAGGGACATTCCTTGGCCAAATGTCCATAGACATGACATCTATGGCACCGGAAGGGCAAGTGTTCATAGTCCAGTATCTGTTCATAAATATAGTCTTTGTACTGGAGATTGATTTTCTTTGCTAGTCCTCCACTCAGATTTAAACTGACTAGAATCCGTGCCATTGCCTTATTTTGAGTTTGCAGGAAGGACATATCTGCTTCCAGAAAAGTGCCCAACCTATTCCCTATTGCTTTGAAAACCGACTCGACCCAAAGGAATGACGGTAGCCCCGGAGCCCTTACCCATACTGGAAAGACATCCGTTTTCTCATGGATTGCATCAAACAGAGGACTCCATTTCTTAAAGAGAACCGGGATGTTCCCAAAAGTCCAATTCCTATTGACAACCCAATTTGCCGCCTCTTTGTGCTCAAAACGCACCATAAACCATCCTTTTGCTAGAGTCGAAACCGTGAAACCTCTAATGAGGTCGGACTGCCAATTTTGTTCCCCCCAGGATTGGATGAAAGTGGAAGTGAATTTTTTCCTCCTTGCCCTGCCTACCAATGTGCATTCTGCCACCTCCAGGGCCTCTTCTATCTGCACGTCCATTCCCAAAACCAAATTCCCTTCTATATCCTGAGAGTTAATTGGCCTCTGCTTTTTCCTTTTCTCCCCTTTTTTCCTTGTTCCTATGTCCTCTTCCCTTAATTTCTCATTTGTCTCGTTCCTTCCTTGCTGATCCGGACCAGTGATTAAAGGGGAGGGTCTTGGCTCGGGTGAGGCTAGAACCGAATTTCTAATGGAGTGAATAAAAGGCTCGGATAGAAGTTGATTTGTTACGTGAGTCTCCAATTTTGCTCCGATGGTGATTTCTCGTGGATCTGGAGGACCTTCGAAGCCGAGTTCCTTCCACCCGCCTATCCTTTTAGGGCTGCCCTGTCCTTTGGCAATGGAAGCTCTGGTAACTACTGCGATCCTTCCCAAACCCCCTTCAGGTCTTTGCCCTATGCTCAATCCAAGATTCACAATATCCTCTAAACCTCCA
This sequence comes from Pinus taeda, assembly GCA_000404065.3. Taxonomy (NCBI): domain Eukaryota; kingdom Viridiplantae; phylum Streptophyta; class Pinopsida; order Pinales; family Pinaceae; genus Pinus; species Pinus taeda. Next base: position 124,922 of record APFE031643727.1, on the reverse strand, counting down.
GAGAGAACCTGACCGATGGAAGAGGGTTTCCCTTTACTGCCTTGGGGGGGTTGATGAAAGCCTGCATGTAACTCATCTTCGCTCTGCCTTCTGTTTTGCTGCAAACCCTTAGAAACCTGGTGAAAAGAAACGCTCCCCTCCAACTTCTTAGGCGGCTGTATGTAATGTTGGTTAAACCTTAGCGTTTCCGGAGAAAGGAGGTCGGAACTTAGGGTTTCTGTCGCTCCGAAGTAACGTTCGATGTTCTGAGCTGTTGGGTCTTTCCCCCAAACCGAAAGTATATCCTCCATTGCAGGATCTAGGTCAATGAACTCATTAGGATTAACCATGGTTACGACGGAGGGTCACAGTTTACTTGACGGTCGATTCCTTCGATGAAAGTTCGTTGCCAGCACAATAGTTCTGTCGCCTTCCTTTCCTCGGTAAAAACCTTGTTACTGTGCTTCAACCTGATGACGCCTAGCTGTCTGCCTCACAATGATCCCCAACCTCCACCTGCCCTTCTTCCTGTCGGGGTTTTGATACTCCCTTCGTCGCTTCCGGTTTTATTTCCTGATGGGCCCTAGGCCATAGCCCAGCAAGCCCTATATTCGGCCTAAGCTCCTACGTCCAAACCCTCCCTTCTCTCTTTTTATATTTTGATTCTTATAAATTATATTTTTAAATAAATTTATCAAAATTTAATTAAAAACTATTAAAATTAAAAATTTAGATTTAAATTATATCAATTATATCATTTTAAATATAACATTAACATTTATTTATATATTAAAAATGGTTAAAAAATTATAATTTAATTTTAATAAAAAAAAACACCAACACACTGACTTTTTATTTATTATAAATCTCAATTTTTTTTGTTTTATTATAGATCTCAATTTAAATATTTGTTTTGGAGAATGATCCAATTCTTTGCTAAATATCAGGGTTTTTTCAATGTGATGGAATATAAAGCCACCTGATAATATTTAATCGAGTATCCTAAACATATTTGTGTTTTTACATTGTATTATAGGTCCAGAAGTCGAGAATCTTTTTGTATTTATTGCAATTTTCATTTCATGGCTCATATGGCGAACCCGTAACTTGATCTTATTTGAGGATAAACCTCTCGAACCGGGCAAAATAAACAATTCCATTTGCAATCACTTCATGGAATTCGGTCCATCCCTTAGTCATTCCCGGTGTAGACTTTTGGTTTCACCCCGATCAACTTCGTTCTCCCTGCTGGTTTGTTGATGGAGCTGCCAATTCTAAAGGCAGCGGTTATGGGGCACACATCCTTCTTCAGGACTATATAAATGTTTCCTTGTTCTGGTCCTGTGGCCCTGACACCAACACTTGGGCCGAAATTATAGTGATGTGGTGGGGACTACTATTTTGTGCCAGCAGAATTGGGATCGATAGATTCCAGGTTTATGGCGACTCTAAAGCACCAATTGATTGGATTAACAATAAATCCAATTTTTCCCCTCCTCTTTTAAGTAACTGGATGCGGCCGATTAAAGTTCTTCAAGCTGGATTTTCAGAAATACATTTTTCGCACATTTGTAGGTCAAAGAATTCAGTGGCAGATAATCTTTCTAAACCAGGTCTACTCTGCAATGTGGGTATAATGCATTTTCAAGTTTTGTTTCGGGATTCAGTGCGAAGCTCTGGCACTATTTCATTTTTCTGAATTTCAGGCGCCATTCTCAGAACAATTGTGGATCACTTTTGAATATGTTGAAAATGTCGTAAGTCTATTTTGCCTTCCTGCGTTTGCTTTTCTTAAATACTCTGGCCGTTACAGGTTTATTCTCTGAGATAATATAGGGCTTTTTATGTAACAGATGCCGATCTTTGAGCAATTTTGTAACTTTTTCCTGGGATTTATTTGGAATTTTCTATAGGAAAATTGTTTTGGAAGTTTTTTACTGGGTTTTTTGGTTTAATTTTTTTAAAATCTTGCCAGAGTTTATTGAAATCATAAGTTTGATGGGTAAGCATGTACAATCTAAGTACCCTAAAATTTTTTCAAGCTGCTGAATATAT
>APFE031643727.1:85241-122639 GCA_000404065.3 Pinus taeda | reverse complement strand
CCACTCAAGCTGTATTTTATATATATATATAGTTAAATAACACAAATCAAAATTTCACTTCAATTTTTTATGATTCGAAAACAAAAAATCCAAAAAATCTCACTCCAACAAAAATCTAATCATTTTTCACCAAAAAAAAATTGCAAATCCCAATAAGTTTTTTTCATTTAAAGATCTTCATATTCAATTCAATTAAATTTTAAACATATTTGATATATATTGTTAAAAATATTATATATTTGAATTTAATTGTTATTTCTGATATCGATAGATTTTTTCAAAATTTTAAAGAAAATCCCGGAATACATATTTGATATATATGGTTAAAAATATTATATATTTGAATTTAATTGTTATTTCTGATATCGATAGATTTTTTCAAAATTTTAAAGAAAATCCCGGCATAATCCAATCACTTCATTACTTTCTCAACCGCACTTCCTTGAAACATCATGCATTTAACTCTTTTCAATATTTGTCATCTCATCAGTTATTATGCATAAAAATCTGATCCTTTTTTCTTCTCTGAAAAAAGTCCAAATCCCAAAAGCTTTTTCATTGGAAGATCTTCGAATTTAATTCAATTAAATTTTAAAACCATTTTTTATGTTGTTAAAAATATATATAACAACATACATATATATATATATTTAAATTTAACTGATAAGAGTTCTTTAATTTCTTAAGAAAATTCTGGCATAATCCAATCTCTTCATTACTTTCTCAAGCGCACTTCCTTGAAACATCATGCATTTAATTCTTTTCAATACTCAGAAAATATTATTTTTAATAGCCATGGAAAACTCTCACAATCAATATCGGATAATATGAAAGAGAGTAGTTTTACGCAGCACTTCGTGATTCTTGCTCCCAACGTGAACATAAGCACATACTAGCCTATACTAGCCAATAATTTGCATGAAACTGTGTCAAAACTGAAACCTCTTTCAAATTAACTAAATATGTAATAATTACAGCTGTTATCAATAAAATTTCAGAAAACTGCAGGACCTGTCATAAAACCCACAAAATCAACTAAAGATATGCATTACAGAGAATCAAAAGTTTATTATATCTCCTATATCCAAGCATGTATCTTGTCCTAAATTGAGTAGGAAGTCTCAGTTTTATCAATTTAAACCTTTAAGAACCCATTTCCCAAACCTTAGATGCACCAGGTGGATATGGAGTCCTATATCGACAGAGATGTTTCCAGCAGGATGGAGCTGGTAATCTCATTAGATTGCAACAAACTATGATATTATTACAAATCTTGCTACAGTTCCTTTCACATCCAGCAGAATAGATGGAACTGAATCAGAGGAAGCAAAGAGAAAAAAAACATAAAGGGGAGAAGATTAAAATTCTATAATTCTATTTTAACTGGAGTAAGGGAAGGTTCTGCTTTTGAACTCTGCTCGGACAGGTAAGGTCCTCATCCTGAACTAAAGGAAGGACTTGAAAGTAATTTAATCGAGAGGATACAAGGACAGATACAGCCTCTGCTCTTAAATATTGGATTGTGGATTCGACTTTAAATTTAGATTCGAATTTCATGCGTCTGGCCTGCCACACTATTTTACAAATGAATCCTCCTTTCTGGATTTCGTAAGATGGGAAATGTAGGCATGATTAGTTACAGACCTTATCCACGCCCACCTATGATCAGTGACATCCACAAAGTTCTGAGTAGCAGCTATCTGATCCAATGGAAGATAGGCATAGATCCCATTTATCCTCCCCGCAGCAAAACCCGTATAGCCTGCCATGGCTCCATGGATTGCAGAACGAGCAAGCAGAGTACAGTAGATATTATCAGCAGCATTTGCAGGCACTGCTCTAATCATATAAGTTGGGTCAATATACTTCAACGTAAAAAGCTCATTTGGGTGATGTTTATTCCACCAATGCTTCATCTCATCCCTGAGCCATGGCCCAACATCCATGAACACAGGATTTCCACATTCATCCCTCTTCTCCTTGTCCTCTGGTCTCCTGGGAATCAATTCTTGTCCAGCCCCCTCTGCAACAACAAGCACCAAGTGCCCATTCTCTGCCAACCTGTGCTCCAAAAACTCAAATAACCCCCCTTCTCCCTCCAGATAAAATGGGCTTTCAGGTATAAGACAGCAATCCGCATCCCTGCTACCCAAAGTTGATTGTAGTGCAATATGTCCAGTATTCCTTCCCATCAACTTAACCAGCCCTACTCCATTAGGGGCACTCTCGGCCTCAACATGGGCTGCATTGATAGCACTCTGAGCTACCTCTACTGCTGTGTGAAATCCAAAGGACACATCAATAATCCCCACATCATTATCCACAGAATTTGGGATCCCGGCAATGGAAACCTTTAGTCTCCTCCTCTTAATTTCTTCAAATATCTTCACTGCACCCTTCATGGTCCCATCCCCACCAATGAGATAAACCTGGTTAAAACCATGGGCTTCAATGCCATCCAGTATCTTTTGCAAATCAAATCCCCCCCTCGAGGTCTCCAGCATTGTCCCTCCTATCTTGTGCCAATCATCCACCAACTTTGGATACAAAACCACAGGCTCTGATGAATAAAACCCACGATAGCCTGACCTAATCCCTCTTATATCCCTTACTCCATACTGAAACCAGAGACCAATTACAAGCTCTCTGATGACTGTGTTAACGCCAGGTGATAACCTCCCACATGTAATAATGGCAGCATGGACTTCATCAGGGCTAAAACATATCTGAGACCGAGGCCCTGCTCTGTGATATAGTACTTGTGTTTCCCTTGACATTGTCTGGATATCCACAACAATGTCCTCCATTACCATATCGTTCTCAGTCACAAAAAACCCTTCAATGGGGCGAAAATACTGGTTATGCATAAGAGGATTTCCAAAAGTGGGTACATCCTGTAAATATTTTCTCAAGTGGGGAGTACCCTGAATCCTCTTCTGCCCATGACATTTGATGACAGCCCCTGCTGTTGATGGCTCCCTTACAAGCTTTTGCATTGCAGATATCAGGAAGGAATGCAATGAAGACAGAAACAGAAGATTTTATAAAATTCAAAGATGATGATAACGATGAAAACTATTAAATCACTCACAGATGGTAAGGAATGAACACACAAACTCTTTCATTTTCTCAAGGCACCAGGTGGCTGTGGTTTCATTGGCCTAAGAAAAGCTGAAAACAAACAATGGAGATTTTAAAATTTGATCGTATCACAGTAAGTTGATTTAGATTAATGGGCAGGGCTTCAGAATCGATCCTCTTCCCACCAAGATCTTCAAAAATTATATGAGAAAAGTTAAAAATGCAAAGCCGTGGCCATGGTGTGCTCAATTGCAGGTTTTATGTACAGGTTGCCTATTTCATTTATTTATTTTAACAAAGTTTATAAATATGACGCTATCATAGCTTCACTGTCTCTCCACAATTCCATAGCTTTATTTGGATCATTTGCAACGTTAGAAGCAGATACTTCATTGCAGTCTGCAAAGTATTTTCTTGAACACACTATCATTCAGGCACGATAATAACAATAACAATGTATGTTATATAAATGAAAAGAAACCAGAGAAGATGGTATTCCTAACTGAAGTCACGCCTGCTGTTCGTTAAACTCGTTTCAGAAACCAGAATTAGCTGTTCCAGAAACTAGACTTTAGCTGTTGTAGAATTTATGACCAGAAGAATCGAAATGCTAAGGTCTGGTTGTTCAATTCTAAAGTCAGTTAAGGTATATCGCTGATTCTACGGGTCAGCGATTATGCATTGCAATCTTGGTCAGGGTCTTTCATACAATTGCAAAAATGCATTGGAACAGCGCAGGTCTTTCAGCGATTATGCATTGCAGCGCGCGGGTGACAATTCGAATTGGAACCGGAATAAGGAGCTCCCCAGAATAATACTCCGCGGCTGCAATAGCTCGTCCCCGATCTGTCAGGGGATGTCAGGCCCTTCAGCTGCGATCCGAATCCGATTTTTTGTCAAGGAATGGCAGGGAATGTCAGGATTGCCAGGGGAGGGTGGCGGAGCTAGGGGAGGGTGGCGGAGGGCGGAGACATTCCCGGTGGCCGGAACCGGACGATTTTCCAGCCGGTGACGGAAAACGGGCCATTCTACCGCCTAGGTAGACTACTCCTTTGATAATAAGAAGAATTGAGAAACTGTTTTCCCCATCTTGTGGTTTTTCCTTGGATTGAGCCAATTTCTGTGTTCTCTTGTTTTGGCTTGTCTTCTATGTTCTTTTGCTTATGAATTATTGAAATTGATAAATGGGCTAATGATCTAATGATGTATCTAACTAAGCAAAGAACATGTTACCTAAATCTAACATAAATTAATTCCAATTATTTTCCTATGTATGATCCTCCCATCCCTCTTTCAAATGACTTTTGAATCACCTTAATCAGACCTTCCAATAAAAAAAAATATGACAATTTTGAGTTGACAAGCCTTTTTAAGCACTTCCATGGGGACTACTCTATCTATTTTATCCCTAAATTTCTACTTGTAACAACCTGAAATGTTTGATCATGAACCCCTAGTCTCTCAATTTGGATTTGCCAAAAGAATGTTACGGCCAATTTGCTAAATGCTATTCTTTTTATCCTTATCAAAAGAGAGAGTTTCTACAAAGAGTTAATCAACCAGTTTTTCCCTAATAGATCAAAATTTTGAAGGCTAAATTCATTATTCTTTCTTTCCTCTAGATTCCAAATGCTCAAAAACATATTCAATGGTTTCATTCAAATTATCATTTCTATATGAGAGATTCTACACCCAGATGGTTATCCCCTCCTCACATGATACCCTAACACTAGCTTCTCTCAAGCATCACAAACTGAAATAGCAGGTTGAACCTTACCAGAATGTTCAACCTTCAGTGACTGGAGGCTTGAAAGATATTACCTCTATGGCCAGTGGTACAAGGATCAATATGCTTGTACAGTCTTCTTGCTTTCCCTGCAACTCAACTACTCTTTTCTTCAGGGAAATATTATGTAATTCCTGCTACTACACTTTAATCTCCATAATCTGTGTAGAGGATCGGTTCAACTTGATTGCGTAAGTATCAGTCAGACCTGCAACATAAAAAGTTTGGACCTCTGCCTTGAAGTCAACAGCTTCCACTTCCCCTTGAAGCCCTTTTCCTTCAGCTACTTCAATCGTCAAGGTTTGTTCCTTTCTATGAAACTCAAATGTTGCATGTGTACCATCCATCTCTTCAATTTACTTGATGAGATGAACTGTATCTGTGATAGGACACTGCTACCCACCAACTGGTTACGTATGTAAAGGAGAGAATTAAGGTAAATTTTGTTAGAGAAATTGAGCACAGCTGCTCTCCAGGATGCAGACTTCACTTCCAGTAAACGCGGAGAACAGGATGTCCAATGCACATAGAGGTAGTAATCATATCTTCTTTAACAATGATGGTGATTGTAACCTTCAATCTGATATAGATCACACTCCTGGCAGGTTAGACCTGTTACAAAACCTCCTTAAGTATAGATTTTCAGAATGTTTGAAAGCCCTGAGGCATCCCTTCCTCGCTGAAAATTAGTGGGGAGATGATCCGAACTTGGAGAAAAATTATTACGTCACCTTGGTCACTGGAGCAGAAATCTCAGGGGCAGCAATCTGTTTATTACTCAATATTTATCTTCATTAGACCCTGCAGCTGTATGAAGAAAACAGGGGTGCCAGCGAGCTAGATAGCAGAGAGTATGATGAGGTATGCACCCAGAAGTGCACATGAACAGAAAAGGACGAGTTGTAATTCTAACCCAAGGCAGATGCACTCACACTGGCATAATTCACTCCAAAATTGAAAATTTTGGAGGTATATATACTTACTCATAGTGAAACTTTAATGGAACCAACCTCAAGTATAAAAAAAGTTGATTTCATAAGACATTTTCCTTAGGCCGACCTGATTTGGCACCATTTTATTTTAAGAAATAATTGAATCAGGGCCGATGTGTATGTCCATCTTTTTGGTGATCCTAAAATTAGTGTGCTCCTGTTTTGAAACATGCACTATTATTGATAAATTTGAAGTCCATTCGTCCACTTCAAGGCTTATGTACCCCTTTTGGAGGTATATTATCATTAGATCCCTACATCTACCCATTGCTGGGGGTATTGTATCATTTGTTGATGGCGTTTGCACCCCACTTTGGACCCTTTTGGAGGGCTACTGGCTGAATTTAGTTTTTTTCTGTGTCCACTTCTGAGGGCTGAGTATAAAAATTGGGAAGCCCTTGTACCCCACATTGGAGACCACTTAGGGGTTTGTGCAACCATATTGGAGAATGCTTGGAAAGATTTGGTAGTGGATTTGAATACTTACGGAAGAACTTATGCTGTTGAAGGACCTTTGGAGGCTGGATGCTTCACCAACAATCCTTCATTTGAGGAAAGGGTACTTGTGAGGGTCTTGTGCCCCTTAGAATTTGTACAAGTAGCACGAATGCCCATAAATTTTGTAATTTAAATTAATTAATGATAGAAGAGGGCCTTGTTGATGATAGCAGCATCAGACAAGTACTTCCACACAGGTCTAAGTGTCTAGACATGTAGAAGTCATCCAATGGATCTTTAACCTTAGCAATTACTTTAAATTAAAGGAATTATTAAAGTAACTGACTTTTATAAGAAAAAGTGAATTAATCTAATGAAATGCAAAGGTTATTTGCACTAGTGAATGAGATGAATCTCAACTATTGATCTCAAGTGAAGTTGAAATTTAATCCCATGTGTCAATCGCTTTGGAGATTACGGTTGTGGATTCATCATTCAATCAATAACTCAAACTTATAAAAAGAAGGTAAGGGAGATGACACATCAACCACAAGACAGTGAGATAGTGAGATCTCGGTGATTGGGTGGAGAAGAAGATCCATCCAAGTGTGCAGAGTCCAAGGAAGAAGAACCAGGGGCAGCAAAGCAGAAGGATCCAGCAGCCAGCAAGATCAAAGGACAGGTTTTGAGAGTTTGATCAACTGGAAAATTTCCAGATTTTGCTGTCTGTATTTTTTCCTCAGAGGGCCATTCTCCCAGTAATTAAGCCCTGTACGCTAAAGATTTTAATTAATGAAACAAAAGATTTAAAGGGCAGACTTTAAGTGCGTGCATGTGTACGAAATTGGTGTTATTTTTGCTTCTATTATCTTTTATTTACCTATTAAAATTCCGGCAGATCTTTTATTCAGTAGATCTGCAAGCCCAACTAACATACAAGTAAATTCATATCTCACAAACTACTAACCCTTTCTTAGTGTTCTTTGTGGCCCCTAGTTCCTTTTAGGGTCCTCTACAATCTCCAAGGGTTAGGGTCATCAAAACTCCTTGTGGTTTCACAACCACAAGCTAGGTGCAAAGCCCACACCTTGGGTTCTACCCCCACAAAACACTCTTGTGTTGCCCATTCCTCCAAAACCTCGAACAGTAGGGCTTGGAGCACCTCCCAAGCTACAAATCTCAACACAGACCACTAGCCCATCTATTTAAATTTAGATTGGGGAGGCAGCTCTATGAGAAGACTATTTAGATTTGAGGCCTTATGTTTAAGGCATCACTCCATCATGAGCAACATTAAAAAGTGGTGGAAAGAAGCCCCCATCATAAAAGGGACTATCATGCACAAATTTCAGCAAAAATTGAAATATATCAAACAATGCCTAAAAAAATGGAATAAGGATTTTGGCAATATTCATGAATCCAAATGTCCACTCCAGGAAGAAATGAAGGAGGTTCAAAGGAAAATAATGGCAGGGCAATACAACAAATCTAGGAATTAAAAATACCCAACTTGTCTCCCGGTGGGAGGAAAGGCAGGCTCAAGAGGAAATCCTATTGAAACAAAAATCATGAGTCCAATGGTTAAAGAAAAGTGATCAAAATTCCAACTTCTTTCACAAGTCTATGATACCACATAGACAGCACAATCGTACCACTTGCATCAAGAAGCCTTAGGGACAGACATTGGAAGAGCACCAAGACATGGAGGAGGAACTTAAGTCCTACTTTCGATAACTTCTCACTGGACTTGTCTGGGACAGAAGGCAAGCAATAGCTAAATTACAAGGCAAATCCCAACAATCATATCTTAGGAACAGAATGCCTTTCTGATGAGTGAGATCTCCTTATAGGGAATAGAACAAGTTGTGAAAGACATGAAGAAAGGAACAGCCCCAAGCCCAGATGGATTTACTATAGATTTTTTCCAATCCTGTTGGAATATCCTCAACCAAGATCTTTGGGAGGTGGTAGAACATTCTCGCATATCTGTCATAGTTTTAGTTGCTCTTGATGCCACATTCATCACTCTAATCCCCAAAGACAACTAAAGGGAAAATCTGGCAACCTACAAAGCTATTACAGTCTACAATGTCATCTGTAAAATAATATCCAAAGTTATATCAAACAGACTGAAGCGTACACTACCAACAATCATTTTCGCTGAGCAAATTGAATACATTGAAGGCAAGCAGATCATGGATAGCTTTATTAGCCCATGAACTCATACACTCTCTCAAAATCACCAAAAAACCAGGTATGTTTATAAAATTTGACCTCTCTAAAGCTTTTGCAAGCTTAGCTAGCAATATATGTATCATATGCTTTCGACTTTCAATTTCATAGAAAAATGGATATTTTGGGTCTTAGCGATGGTCTCCAAAACCTATTTTTGCTATTTTGATCAATGGCTCCCTCATCGCAACCTTTACCCCAACCTATTTGACAAAAGGATCCATTTTCACCTTTCCTTTTCCTGCTCATGGCGAAAGGGCTTGGTAAAACCATCAAAGCTGAAGTGAATATCAACCATGTTAGGTGACTCAAACTTAATGACAAACCTAAACCCGCCTCTTACTAACAATTCATAGATGATACCCTGCCCATGGGTCATTCCTTCGCTAAAGAAGCTAAAGCCTTCAAGCATATCTTGGAGAAATTTCAAGTTGCCTCAAGTTATGCCAGCAAGTGTCAAATATGTTTTTTCAACACCCCTCAGTCCATCCAAACTCATAGTTCCTGCACCCTCCAAATTCAAAAAAAAATCTCTCCCCTCCAAATACCTAGGTGCTCCTCTCCTAGAAAACTATCTCAGGCTTGCCTCTTGGGAAGACTTGTTAATCAAGTTCGAAAAGAAATTGTCTTGTTGGAGCTTTAGATCTATCTACTTTCCAAGATGCTTCATCCTCCTTAAATTGATTCTTCAAGCAATGCTCCTTTACCTTTTCTTTGCTCTTCCTACTCCCAAAGCAGTTATAAAGAAGATTTGTAATATCCAACAATGTTCTTTCCTTTGGGGTGGTGCCAAGTGTGAACAAAAATAGTGTTTAGTAGCATGGAGCAAAATTTGTCTTCCCAAAATTAAGGGAGATCTCAGCGCAAGGGACCCTGAATCGCTCACAAAAAATTTAGCGACCAAAACATGGTGGAAATGGCTCATGATCCCTAATACTCTATGGAGCAAACTATGGAGATCTAAATACACATCAAGGGTGGATGAACAAAACTTTATCATATTGGAAGGAGAGTTATAGGGCTCACAAATTTGGAATATTGCTTGGGAGAACAAAACTCTCTTTCAAGTCATTGCTTCTAGGAAGTCTAAGAAGGGCAATCAGCCTTATTCTGGGAAGACTCCTAGAATCAATGTCCCACCTTATACTGTTAGCCTCACTCTCTTAAAAATCAGTAATAAATCCAATTATTAAATTAAATAAATAAAATCATGAGAATTCCTCAAACTAAGGAGTCTAGTTTGGATGAGAGATTCTCCCCAACTAGCTCTCCTATATTAGTGTGTAAGTTGAGAAATTGTCTCAACCAAGTAAGTCTAAGATAGACGCACTATCTTAAGACCACTTACTCATGTATTTAAACGTATTATTAAATTTTTTGAATAATGTGAATTACATGAGCATGAGAGACCACATGATGGCTCTCTGCCTTTTCCGCTAGTTTAATTTTTGTGTGTTAATTTGTTGTGCATATGGTTATATGGCTTTGTGATTCTTCTTCATGTGGTATCAGAGCTAGAAGCTCTGGGTTTAATCCTCATGGAGGACCCAAGTAGATATGAGAGGAGTCTGAAACTGTGAGTTGACCTTTGACCTGTTGAGATCCACCAGCTCAATGCAAGCGTTAAAAGCGTGGCCGAGAAAAGCATTCACCGAATTCAGAACCAGAGGCAAGTGTCCCCTTTGAGGAACCTACTTTTCCATCGCTATTAGATGTCTCAGAAATCCGAATCTGTCTTCGGAGGATTAAATACCAATCGATCAATTGTTGAAGCATCAAGAAATCAATGCTTTAAAGTGGTACGGGAAAAATAAACAGATAAAAGTCGTCGGTCAATATGTTCTGTCATCATCAATTGTTCAGACTCCGTTGATTGGGTATTGGGGCTGTGAGAGCCGTTATGCGTGCATAAGACTTTGTTGGACCTGTAGAGCATTGTGAACGGTCCTGTGAACATGTATGTATTGTGATGAATGCCAAGCATCGCTCCTCATTCTTCTACAACGTCTCTTCCCATTAATCTCAGTGATTCTGACAGCGCAGTACTTCGAGGTGATAATGAAGAATATAAAGGAGAATTGTTGTAATTTTGTGAAGACATGATATCTGATTACGCTGGAGACTTGCTCGGAAAAAGAAAATCATATTGAAGTTGAGTATTGTGATTCATGGAGCCATCCGTGGTGGTTGCTAAGTGTATGGTTGTTGTGTGTGCAAACACGTGGAGTTGAAGCATCAAAAGATGTTTTAGCTTTGAAGGTGTGTTGGTGTTGGATTACTCCGACCGCTCTGTTATTAGCAAAGTTAGCATCTTAAACTCATACATCTGAAACTTGTCGCAAGAATACGTGTCCACAGCAGGCCACGAGGCCTCATCTTCATTGTTCGACGGCAGGTACTTCTGAAATGCTGCTAGCGAGGATCCAACCATGGCTCCAACATGAGTATTACCCAGCATCGGCATCAACAAAAAGGCCTCATCTTTCACGACCTCTGACCACGATCCTGCAAAGCTATCATGGTGCAAGACCTTCTTTGCTGCTCATAAAGGGGCTCTGCGTTGTGCTGCCTACAAGTAAGTTTTTAAGTTTCATTTTTAGCTTTGCTGGACTCAAACTGTTGATCTCACGATGGCTCAGTTCTTCAGTTTCAAAGCTCTACTGAATGCTGAGCGGTTTTATCGTTATTATACTTAAATTGTTTCAAGATTTGAACTCCAGACCATTGTGGTTCAGCGCATTTTGGGTTTGTGAAGAGGTCCGTTTGGCATCAAGATGTGGCCATTGCTTGAAAAAGTGGGAAAGTCGAAGGAAGAAAGTGGAGTTGTCGGTGAATAAGATCCATCGGCTAAGTTGAAAGAGACATGATCCAATTTTACTATGCTTGAGCAAGCTTGCGCCAAGTTTCAGATTGCCTCTTTGTCCTAGCATGAACCGAAGCTTCTTCTTTGGAAAGCTCCAACGCTTAAAAAGAGACCAAATCTGGACGATAATGCACTGCATCAATGGTTTTTTCAAGGAATTGCAGAAAATCGTGTTTGTATTGGTCATAGTTTACTATACTGGCCATAGTTTATGTATAGTTAAATTCTAGACTCGAAGTCTAAAGGATTTCGCAAGGAAACCAGATTATTTTGATTTGGTTTAAAGAGGTTTTTTATTTTTTCAATTTTTTTATGTGTGATCTGTGTGAGGGTTATGATTGACTTTGAAATGGTCATGAAATTAGATAAAGTGTTTCTTTTTGAAAAAAAAAAGGGTATAATTTTAAATGAGTGATTTTTTTAAAAGAGATAAGGAGTGGATAAAATCATTTATTTGTAATGGAGAAATAAGGAGTATATTTTGTCATTTTGGAGTCATAAGTATTTTGTATTTGGAGAGATAAGTGAATATTTTTTATTTCTAGAAGGCTGAGTCAGTTTTTGAAGACAAGTTGCTTCAAAGGGTTACGAGTTTGGCATTCTCATTGTTGGAGAAATTTCATTCATGATGTTGTGAAGGTGAAGGTTGATGTAATTCACTACTTAATAAAAACATATCTTTTTGGTGGTTTCCTAGATCCGCCCGAAATTGAATAAGGGGATCTTAGGTACACCATGTATAGTTTGTAATGGCACATGATTCTTGATATTGTTTTTGTTTTGTGTCTAGTTTTGAAACTAACCTTCCTGTGGTATCTCTCTAATATGGTACACACAACAAATTAGTGCATTGTATGCACATAGTCAATTCCATTCAGCTCCTGTAATCAAGCTTAAGTACACAAGCACAAAGCGTCACATCATCAACTTGATAAGATGGTCTTCCAAGCAAGCACATTTCACATCATGTAATCAAAGCAATCAAGTTAAGGATGCTACAAACCAAGCACTTCAAGCCTAACGACATCAACAACACTTTTGTTTCACTTGCAAATAAACCTGTTTTAAACTGAATTGTCTAGGTGCATTTTCGGTTGTAACTGACACCCTCATTTGATTTGTTATAGTGCATACATTAAGTCAAGTCAGTTGTCACTTGAACATTTATCATTTGGGTGCATTTTCGACATTGTTCGACACCCATCATTTTTTTTAGCACATTCAGTGCATCACTAAGTGCAATAATCACACAAGAGTTCAAGACAAGAAGTATTTCAAGCAAGTACAATCAAGCAAGCGAATGTGTTCATAACAACAATCAAGCAAGCAAACGTGTTCATATAACAATCAAGCAAGGAAGCGTGAGTATTTCATTCAAGTACGCACAAAACAATCAAGAAAGTTCAGGCACATAATCAAGCAAGCAATCATCTTCAAACGAGTGTGGACACTAATCTTCAAGTAAGCATCAAAACAAGTATGTGTCTATAGCAAATGCCCTAAGATCAAGCGAGCGTGTCAAGTAACCAAATCAAGTACAACAGTTCAACGCATAACAAGCGAGCCTGTGTAAAGTTCATTAAAGCATTCATAACGTTTCATTCAAGCAAAGTGATCGTCATCAAGCGAGCATACAATCAACAGTTCAAGCAAGTGTTTAAAAGCGTCAGCAATCAACAACCAGTACAAGCGAGCGTGTCATTTCAGTGATGAACTCAAGTGAGCAATTTTTTCAAGCACGACTTCTACGATAAGCAAGCCTGACTTCAAAGTAAGCAAGGCAACATGGCGACACACATTCAGTTGTCCCAAATTATTAACAATTTAATGTTATCATCAGTCGGTGACATGGTGCACATCAGCAAAATCACTCTCACTGACATTCAAGTGCATATTCAACATGCACATGAAACGATTGAGTTCCTTCAACTGGAGTCACAACTGCAAAGAAATGAGTTGCAAGAGAAGCATGTTGCTTCCAAGTCTTTAACCAATCCAAAGACAATTGATCATTTGACTTCATTCATCCAACCAGCTTCAAGTGTTGAAATTGTTCCAGTTCAACTTTCTTCCAAACCCATCACCAAGTCATGGGAAGAAATTCAAAGTAATCGAATCGACGGGGCTTAGGCTATGTCAAAGATAACGACAACTTACATATCCCTGATTATTCAAAGCCAATTCAGTTCGTCAGTGCCGGATTACTTGAACAAATCACCTCAGCAAGTTCTCAGCAACTTGCAGACCGACATCAATGCACACAAACTAAAGTTGCAAACAAACAGAAATGCACACAAAATCAAGTTGCAGACAAACCGAAATGTTCTCATTGTCAAAGAACCGGTCATCTAGAAAATCAATGTTTTGATCTCCATCCTTGTAGCCATTGCGGCAAGTCAAATCATACATCAGAGAATGCTGCAACCAACGACAATCAAGCAGATTGAAGATCAATTATTCATGGATTGATCCCTAGGAATGGTCATCCACGGTCAAAAGATTGTATAAGTTTTACAATCGAATTCACTCACACATATTGCAGCCAACAGTAAAATGAAGATGGTACTCTCGTGTAATTAAATGGGGGAGTACACCAGTGAAACTCTCCTACACTTGAAGGGGGGGAGTTCAGATATCAAATGCAGATGATTGTCTCTCCTTTCAGTTGACAAAGGGGGGAAAATGTCAATGAAATTGACAGTGGTTGTCAGACTGAAAGTCTCGACAACATCAGCGAAGCAGCCAGTGGGTGTTCATCAAATTGTGTCAGTGGACACCGGATGTTGTTTTCAAGCAAAAGACAGTTCGATCCTTTTGTGGCTTGGCACATCATGGAGTTGTCAAGCGACATTCAGAGATGAATAAGTCATGCCGCTGACTCATGGTCTCCTCATATTGTAGTTTCTTCAACATCCAGCTTTAGCGATTTTTCGGGGAAATGTTTTTGAGGATCAACTTGAGAACTTGGAAGATGGTTCCTTGTTCGTTTTGGATTTATCATTGAGGGGGGGAATGTTAGCCTCACTCTCTTAAAAATCAATAATAAATCCAATTATTAAATTAAATAAATAAAATCATGAGAATTCCTCAAACTAAGGAGTCTAGTTTGGATGAGAGATTCTCTCCAACTATCTCTTCTAAATTAGTGTGTAAGTTGAGAAATTGTCTCAACCAAGTGAGTCTAAGATAGGGGCACTATCTTAAGACCACTTACTCATGTATTTAAATGTATTATTAAATTTTTTGAATTATGTGAATTACATGAGCATGAGAGACCACATGATGACTTTCTGCCTTTTCCGTCAGTTTAATTTTTGTGTGTTAATTTGTTGTGCATATGGTTATATGGCTTTGTGATTCTTCTTCATATACCAAACTAGTCGATTCCAAGAGTTAAAAGAATAGATGCTAAATAGAAGAATGACTAAAGTGGAAAACTATTGGCAAATAATAGAAACACCTCATAGCTGGAGAGAATGGATTCCCAAAGATCAATGGGGCTACCCAAGGAACTCGTAAGTATTGGAAGAGTTATGCTACAAACTCTAAAAGAACCCAATAAAAAAAATACAACCTAGCTCAGACAAAACTCTGTTAGGGGTACAAATATGGTGGCAAAGATGATCTAAAGGAAGCCTACAATCTTTCCATTAGATATGCATGTTAAAATTTGGGTACCAGAGAACAAGTGGTTCCCTAAGGCTTTGATCTTTGGCCTAGGGAAAAGTGTCCAAATTTATTTCTTACTTTTCTCCTAAAGTGACTTTATCAGTGGTAAAGTCAATTTAATTTAAAAGTGACTTTATAAGTGGTAAAGTTACATTCTAATTTAAAAGTGACTTTATAAGTGGTAAAGTTACATTCTACTTTAAAGGTGACTTTATTAAAGTGAATGAAGAATTAGAAAGTGAAAAAGTGACTATGGAAATAAAAGGCTAAGTTGGTCTTTATTTAAGTGGGTGAGTTAAAAAAATAGAAAGTGAATTAAATGCACATTTATTCTCATCCCTAGATCTAAATGAATCTCAGCCATTAGATCTTAGGGTAACCCAAAATGTCATTTAGAGAATAAAATGAGAAGAAAAGAGGAAAAGATCAATTCATTCTTTCATGAGCATTTGAGAGAAAGAGAAGAGAGAGCAAGGAGAAAATTTATGAGCAGTGAGGAAGTGAAGGAGAGCAGCAAGAAACCCGGATGCGGGTGATTTAAAGGTCATTAATGTTGGTTAATTGTTATGGAGGCAGCTGATACAGCAGGTGGCAGCAATGCGCACCTTCCCAGGCCTTCCCGCAGATGGAAACGATGGTTATTATACGCAGGCTGATCACTCCTCACGCGAAATTGATTACGCAAAGGGCTCGAGAAATCTCTCCTGGTTTGGTTTTGATGGCAGCTTCGGCTCCTCCTGTTGATTTATACCCCTAGCCTCCCCCCATGCTCACATCGTCGGTTTCTCAGTCTTGTCTTGGTTTGAAGGTGGAGCTTCATGTCTGGACTCTCAGGCATTACAGGCACCCTCACCTTGGCAGTTGCTTTATTCCTGGTTCTTCCTCTCCCCCAGGCTATCCTGTTACTGTGTCAATGGTCCTCCGTCGTGGTAACTGTCGTCGTGGTGGCGGTCGTGGAGGACGTGGGCGCTCTCAGCCTGCTCCTCCGCCTGTCATACCTCTGGCCTCGGCTTCTCCCACCTCTAAAACCAGTAGGCCACTCCCGCATAATTCATTTCAGACTACCCACTTTACGTTCCACAGTCGCCTTAACCAGCCTGTTCTTTCAGCAAGCATCACGGTTATTTTCTCAAAGGAAGAAGCTCGGCCTACTGTTGATACGAACACCCCTTCTACTCAATCTCCAGGAGGCAGCGCGCAGCAGAGGATAGATGTGGGTTTTGGGTTCCATGGAGGCAATTCGCAAGCGGAAGGAATTGAGGGCGACATCTCCATGCCTCCTGCTTGCAATCAACAGAACGCCCCTGTTTCCGATTGACCGACGGATGGCTCAGACAGCTCGCGACAGTTGGCAGCTCCTCCAAATGGCAACGATTCTGCTCACAGGGAGAATGTGGACGACACGTGGATGGGTTATCCTTGCCCTGTGGAGGAGGAGATTCCGAAAAACGATTCCGCTGTCTGAAGACTTCTGGGTTATGGTTGTTTCTCAGGTTCTCTCTCTGTTTTCCATTCCTTTTTGTATTGCCTATATGGCTTCTGTTAACATCTCTCTGTCTCTGGCTTATAGCCAGGTTATAGTGTCAAATTTTTGGGTCTGTATTTCCGCTCATGAACAGTTAGGCAGTTCAGTCAGTATGGTTCTAGATTACAAACTGTCTTTTTCTAAGAGCCATCTATACAGCTCTGGGCTTATGTATCAAGTTAATCCCAATTTGGGATTGTCTGTCTGCATTGATGGAATATCCTGTACCTCCTTTGAGGCCTTGAACACTTTGTAAATATTTTACTTTCTTAATAGAATTAGTCTTTACACAGAAAAAAAAGAAAAAAGGAGAGCAGCAAGAAAACATTTCAGCAAATCTAGGCAGCAGCATTTATTGGCACGCATCCCAAGGAAAAATCGTATAGCAGGAGAAAGGCACAGAAATCGAGGAAGATGGACAGCAAGTTCTAGGCACATTTTTCAAGGTTGGTCGTACAACATTTAATGTTGTTTTATTGCTGTAAAAATTTATGTTTTGGCTATTTGCTGATTGGCACGATTTTCGAGGTGGAGTTCAAGCATGAAAATCGAGATAAGTTGTAATTTGTGGTTGCTGGGATTTTTACTGTGTATTTCAGTTTCTCTATAAAAGCGTTTTTAGAAATAAAGAAGAGCTCTCAAACTGGTTTTCCCCAAGAGTTGTAGGGGGTTTTTCCATGGTCACATCGACCAAAAATCACTATGTTATTTTCTGTGTGTAGCTACCATAATTTCGCTGTGTTTTATTTCTGCAACTTCAACAGTTGTGAAATCTCTAAATTTGTGTTTTCAGAAAAATATTATCATTTCCAGATTTTAGAATTTTTATCATGCTTGGATTTAAAACTAAATGCATGGCGTGATAAGGAAAACTGATAACCAGAGTGGGGGTTGAAATTTTTTCATGGTATCAAAGCTTAGTTAGCTGAAAAGTGCAGTTTGAGACAGCAAAGTGAAAATTACAGCAAGCTGATTTTTACACAGAAAACAGAAACCTTTACCACAGATTTGAAAATTTCAATTTGGTAGGACAGTGAAACATGTCTTTGGGTTTGAAAGTTGAAGACAGGTTGGATGGGCAGAACAACTATAGTGCATGGAAGGAGAGAATCCAAAGCATCTTTGGGGAAGTAGAAGTCTGGGGCATTATGGTAAACACCACACAGAACCCAGTGGTAGTACCTGTTGACCCTGTACAGTTGGCAGAGTTTAACAAAAAGAATGCTAAGGCAAAAAGATTGATTCTCGAAGGAATCAAAGCCCATGTCATTCCTCATATGAGAGGAAAGACTTATGCACATGAGATGTGGACAGCCTTGACCAGTCTTTACCAGAACTCAAATGAAAACAAAAAAATGGTCCTAAAGGAGAAACTGAAGGCCATTAAAATGGCTAAGACTGACAGTGCTACAACATACCTCACAAAGCTCACTTCAGGGAGAGATGAATTGGCAGTCGTAGGTGAGATCATTGCACCCACTGAGTTGGTGAGAATTGCTTTGAATGGTCTTCCCAAGACTTGGGAGAATTTTGTGGATGGCATTGTTGCACGGAAAAACCTTCCTGATTGGGAGAGGTTGTGGGATGATTGCATTCACAATGAAATCAGAAAGAACCATCTTGGGGCAGCCAAACAAGTGGAGGAGGATGACAATGTGGCATTGTTAGCAAGAGGCAAGAAGTGCAGAGAAAAAAAGCAAGCTTCCAACAGTAGAGGCAAAAGCAAAGGTAAAGGCAAGCAGCAGAACAAGGAAAAGGACTATTCCAAAGTCAAATGTTGGAATTGTTAAAAGTTGGGATACTATGTTGTTGTGTGTCCGGAGAAGAAAAACAAGAAAGGGAAATACAAACCCATGGCAGCTTCTGCAAAGATAGAGAGCTTCTCAGAGAGATTTGATCGAGAGTTTGGGTTCATAGCTTGTGAGGCCACTAGTGCAGGATCACCTGCCATACAGGTTCAGAGGGAGTGTGCATTCCCTGCTACTAGCAGAGCATCTTCTAGCATTTGGTATGTTGACAGTGGTGCTTCCTGCCACATGATAGGAGCCAGAGAGTACTTCTCAGAGCTTTCAGAGGGTGATACTAATATGGAGGCAGTACTTGGTGATGACAGCATTGTTAGAGCAGTTGGTGTGGGGACATTGACATTTGATAGGGGACCCAAACCTCCCTTGAAAGTGTCAGATGTTCTATATGTGCTTGGAATGAAGAACCTGATATCCATCTCAGCACTTGAGGATAGAGGGTATGATGTGTTGTTCAGGAGAGGGCAGGTGCTTATATATCCTAGGGGAACTCCAGCTTCTTCAGCTAGAGAGATTGGTGTGCACCATGCCAAGGTGTACAAGTTCTCATTCCAACCCCTGATGGCATTGAGTAGCAACACCCGAGACAGGACCGACAGCAGATCTAGTAGTTCAAAGTTGTGTGAGATTTGGCACCGCAGGATGGGGCACATGTATCATGGGGCCTTGAGTACATTGCGGGAGATCACCACTGGTGTGCCAGATTTCAATTCTGATCACCTTGATGTATGCAGAGGATGTGCTATGGGGAAGTTTGTCAGATCCCCTTTTCCCAGCAGTGACAACAGAGCGACCGGGATCCTTGACTTGATACATACTGATGTGACTGGTCGGATGTCTCATGTATCGTTGAGTGGCTATGAGTACTATGTTTTATTCATTGATGACCACTCCAAGAAGACCTAGATTTATTTCTTGAAGACCAAGAGTGAGGTCTTCAAGCGGTTTCAAGAGTTCAAAGCTCTTGTGGAGACCTAGATAGGTAGGAAGATGAAGGTCCTCAAGTCGAACAATGGAGGGGAGTATACCCTTGGTGAGTTTGTTGATTTTTGCGCTGAGGCATGCATTAGGAGGGAGTTCACAGTTCCATACTACCCCCAGCAAAATGGGGTTGCAGAGAGGAAGAATAGATACATTGCAGGGGCTGCCAAAGCCATGCTTCATGATCAGGGGTTACCTTTATTTTTGTGGGCAGAGGCCTGCAACACTGTTGTGTACTTGCAGAACAGGAATCCACATCGTGCCTTGGGGAATGTGACTCCAGAGGAGGCTTTTTCTGGGAAGAAGCCTGATGTTGGGCACTTTCGTATCTTTGGGTGCCTTACATATTCCTATGTCCCCAAGGAGAATAGAACCAAGCTAAAGCCCACTGAAGACAAGGGCATCTTTGTGGGTTATAGCGAGACCTCGAAAGCTTATCGAATTTATATTCCTGCACAGAAGAAATTGGTTGACAGGCAGGATGTGAAGTTCGAGGAGGAGAGAGCTTTCAAGAGGTTACAAGAGTTGTATCTAGAGTCACCTGACCCTCAGGAGCAGTTAAGTCACTCACAAGGATCCAGTGGTCAGGAATCCGGAGGTACATCAATTACAGTGTCAGGTCCATTAGTGAGGAGTGGCTCTCAGAGTCAGGTGGGTGGTTCTTCGGGCAACATGCAGGGCAGTCCACAGAGTAGTTCACAGGGTAGTCCACTAATGGACAGTTTGCACGATACTTCAGCATCTATAGGCATGAGGTCAGTTGGCAAGCCTTCAGGAGTTTAGGCTTCTGACGATGATGAGAATTCTTTCACTCTAGTGGGAGAAATATGCTCAGGGAAGAGGAAGCCCAAGTGGCTTCAAGATACCTTGCGCAAGGCCAAATCAGCTGCTGGGCCAAAGAGACAGGTTACAGAAAGTAAACCACCTGAGCGGGTTTTGTAGTTACATGGCATTGGTAACAAGCATTGTTGACTCTGAGCCTTTTAGTTATGAGAAGGCAGCCAGCCAACAGGTCTGAAGCGAGGCCATGATGGAGGAGTATTCTTCTATTATGAAGAACGATGTTTGGGAGGTGGTGCTGAGGCCTGAAGGTAAATCAGTTGTTACTTCCAGATGGCTCTACAAGATAAAGCATGCTGCAAATGGTAGCATCGAGAAGTTCAAGGCTCGATTTGTGGCGAGAGGGTTCTCACAGGTAGAGGGAGTTGACTATGAGGAGACCTTCGCTCCCATAGCTCGGTATATGTCTATTTGCTCCATTATATCGATTGCAGCGAAGATGGGTTGGAAGATTCACCAGATGGATGTGAAGACCGCATTCCTCAATGGCTTCATGCAGGAGGAGGTTTATATTCAGTAGCCGCGGGCTTTGAGGTGCATGGGAAGGAGTCCCATGTATGCAGATTAAAAAATGCACTATATGGCCTGAAGCAAGCTCCTAGAGCTTGGTACTCGAGGATTGATACATACTTGCAGCAGTTGGGTTTCACAAAGAGTGAGGTTGATCCAAACCTATACTTCATTGTGGTGGGTCAGGAGCCTCTCATTCTGGTGTTGTATGTCGATGACTTGATCATCACTGGTGCAAAGAGACTCATTGAGGGTTGCAAGAGAGATCTTGCTTCAGAGTTTGAGATGAAAGATATCGGCTTGATGCATTATTTTCTAGGATTAGGGGTGTGGCAGGAGGAGGGGCATTTCTTCCTGGGACAAGGGAAGTACATCGTGGATATTCTTAGCAGATTTCACATGGAGGACTGCAAACCCATGTCTACACCTATGATCACTAACTGGAAGAAGCTTCACGCTTCTGATTCCGAGTTGGTGGATCCTACTCTATACAGACAGTTGATTGGTTGTTTGATGTATTTGGTCAACACTCGACCAGATATATGTTTTGTATTTAACACTATGAATCAGTTCATGTGTGAGCCCAGGAGAGTGCACTAGGTAGCTGCAAAACACATTCTCCGTTACTTGCAAGGGACTGTAGATTTTGGTCTAGATTATAGACAGGGTGATGGAGTGAGACTGGCAAGGTACACGTATTCAGATTGGGCAGGTTGTGCTTCAGATAGGAAGAGTACTTCCGGGTGTTGTTTTGGGTTGGGTTCGGCAGTTGTGTCGTGGATCAGCCGGAAACAACAGTCAGTTGAATGGAGCTCAGCTAAGGCAGAGTATATGGCTGCTAGTTTGGCTAGTTGTGAGGCCATATGGCTTCGCAAGATGTTGTTTGGTCTATTTGTTCAGGCATTGAGACCTTTAGTAATTTACTATGATAATCAAAGTTGCATAAAACTCACGAAGAATCCAGTTTTTCATGACAGGTCAAAGCATATTGAGATCAAGTATCACTTCATTGAAGACTATGTCCAAAAGGGAGTTGTCAAGCTTGAGTACATTTCTACAAATGAGCAGGTAGCGGACATTTTCACCAAAGCCTTACCACGAGGCAAGCATGTATACTTCAGAGACAAGATGGGAGTGGTGAGGAACACTTTCCTCGGTAAGAGGGAGTGTTAAAATTTGGGTACCAGAGGACAAGTGGTTCCCTAAGGCTTTCATCTTTAGCCTAGAGAAAAGTGTCCAAATTTATTTTTTACTTTTCTCCTAAAGTGACTTTATCAGTGGTAAAGTCAATTTAATTTAAAAGTGACTTTATAAGTGGTAAAGTTACATTCTAATTTAAAAGTGACTTTATAAGTGGTAAAGTTACATTCTACTTTAAAGGTGACTTTATTAAAGTGAATGAAAAATTAGAAAGTGAAAAAGTGACTATGGAAATAAAAGGCTAAGTGGGTCTTTATTTAAGTGGGTGAGTTAAAAACTAGAAAGTGAGAATTAAATGCACATTTATTCTCATCCCTAGATCTAAATGAATTTCAGCCATTAGATCTTAGGGTAACCCAAAAGGTCATTTAGAGAATAAAAGGAAAAGAGGAGGAAAAGATCAATTCATTCTTTCATGAGCATTTCAGAGAACAGAGAGCAAGGAGAAAATTTCTGAGTGAGAAAGTGAAGGAAAGCAGCAAGAAGACATTTCAGCAAATCTGTGCAGCAGCATTTATTGGCACGCATCCCAAGGAAAAATCGTACAGCAGGAGAAAGGCACAAAAATCAAGGAAGAGAGCAAGTTTTGGGCACATTTTTTTAGGCTGGCCGTACAGCATTTAATATTGTTTTATTGCTGTAAAAATTTATGTTTTGGCTATTTGCTAATTGGCACGATTTTCGAGGTGGAGTTCAAGCACGGAAATCGAGATAAGTTGTAATTTGTGGTTGCTGGAATTTTTACTGTGTATTTTAGTTTCTCTGTAAAAGCATTTTCAGAAATAAAAAAGAGCTCTCAAACTGGTTTTCCCCAAGAGTTGTAGGGGGTTTTTCCAAGGTCACATTGACCAAAAATCACTGTGTTATTTTCTGTGTGTGGCTGTCATAATTTTGCTGTGTTTTATTTCTGCAATTTCAGCAGTTGTGAAATCTCTAAATTTATGTTTTCAGAAAAATATTATCATTTCCAGATTTTAGAATTTTTATCATGCTTGAATTCAAAACTAAATGCATGGAGTGATAAAGAAAATTGATAACCAGAGTAGCGGTTGAAATTTCTTCAATGCAAAGCTCCTAAAGGAAAAGCTCTGGAAGAAAAATCTAGGACCTCAAACATTGGCCAAAAGTCTCCACTTTCCTTTGGTTTATTGGCCATCAAAAGCCACTAACTTGGGATAAACTCTGTAAAAGAGGCTTCAGTGATCCATCATTCTATCATCTCTACAAAAGTGAGGAAGAAACCCTAGAACATATCATGGATGATTGCTCATGTGTCTTGGACCTTTGGGACAAAGGAGAAAAAGTCTTTAGTAAAACAAACAAAGTAAAAGGTAACATTGCTTCAACCATATCTCAATGGAGAGATAACGCCTTACGCAATGGAATAGTCAACAAACCTTGGCAACTTTTACCAGGATTCATCTTTTGGGAGAATTGTAAGGAAAGAAACAAAAAAAAATCAAAAACAGTGAGCATCCAATTAACAAAGTATGGAAGAGAATCACATCATGTATCAAGGAATTCATTCTTATAATCAACTAGTCACCATAAGACTAGAAGGGCAACCCGGAAGAAGAGTTAAATATTTTAGACTCTCTATATATCCGCCTGTCACAAGAGTTGAGAATAGGCTGCCCCCCAACCACAAAATGTGTTAATCTAGATTCCTTGTTATCCCTCCCATTGATAGCTACAAAATTAACTTCAAAGGAGCATCTAAGGGTAACCCTGGCCTAGCAAGCTTTGGTTGAGTAATTAGGGATGCTCATGGTAAGGCTCTCTGTAGGCATAGATAGTAATAATGCAGCAGAACTATATGCTATAGAATTTGGCCTTGAAGTTGCTATAAGAAAAGGCTTATCTAACATCATTCTTGAAGGGGATTCTCAAACCGCTATTCACATGGTGAAAAATATTCAAAATAGATCTCCTCCTGCCAAAATCGCCAAAAGTTAGAAAATGGAATGGAATGGACTGGAAAGAGTGAGTTTGATGCTTGGAAAAATTCCAATGGTCCTTCCCTTGCACATTCGCAGATCTCTGTGATTTGCACATGGAGGGCATTAACTCCAGGATAGAGAAGATAAGGATGGTTACAAATTCCAAGGAGAATGACCCAGATGAAGTATTTTACAGAGAAGTAAAATATATATTGACCAAAAAGTGGAACAAGATGACCTCCCCATTGCAGCGTTTGGCCTATGCAGTGAATCCAAAATATTATTCGGCAAAGTTGCTAAGTGATCCAGAAAGCAGTGCACCAAACAAAGACCCAAAAGTCTCACAAGGATTTAAGAAAGCTTTCAAAAAGCTATTTGTAGATTCTAAAATTGGGATTTGGATTCGTTCAGAGTTTGCTCATTTTGTGGGATCAAAGAGTTTGGGTGTTGATATTGATTCTATGCAGGACAAGACCAGATTAAGTCCAATTGATTGGTGGAACTACTATGGTGGGGAACTTCCACATATCCAAAAACTAGCCATCAAGACCTTGTCACAGGTTACTAGTTCCTCTTCAGCAGAAAGAAACTGTAGTACATATGGCTTCATCCATTCGGTGAAGCGAAACAGATTGGGCTCCAAGAACGCTGAGGAACTAGTGTATGTTCGTTTGAACCTTCGCCTTCCGTCACACAAGGGTGACAAATACAAACTTGGTCCAACCAAACCATGGGATGTGGAACCAGAGTTGACTGACTTGGAAATGATGTTGAATGTGATGTCTCGTATGACTTTCTTTAATGACGAGGCACCAATAGTTGGATCTTCAAGTGGACATGCCAGCAATGCTCCCACTCCTAGAGAGAATGTGGATCTTAATTACATGGATGAAGACATATTTGATGATATGTAAATGTAACTTATCATTTATGATGATGTTTTAAACTTTTGAACAATGAATATTGAATACCATAATATGCCATATGATATTATCATAGTAGACTGTCAGTCATAGTTCATTTTGTAGTATGTACTTTGTACTATGTAGTGTGCATTATTAATTTTGGTGATGATGTTGTCACGTTGATGATTGAAATTTGAAACAAACACACTGAGAAAATTGATGATATGTTGAATGTTATAACAATTACAATGTTTATGCTGAATTGATGATGATGATTTATTTATGTTGAATTCATGATGATGATTATGTCTTTTTAGATATAGAATCAAGATTCTAAAAGATGAATGGTAATACGAAATTCTTATTTTTGTTATATATGTGTGTGTGTTGTTTCCTTGCCATATCGTATCCGAATTTTTCAAAAATTTGTCGTATCCGTTTCAAACTACGTATCCATTTCAGTGCAACTTAGTAAATTAGAATTTCCTTGGGTTCCAGCACTCACTTTGGATCCAAAACCCCCAACTTGGGTGCAAAGCCCACACATCCATCTTTGTGGGTGTTTCTCTCTCACAAGCCTAGCAGCAAGAGCATGTAATAGTACCTCCCAATGCTACCCAATCTCAACAAATCTGACCACCACCTCTACTACAGATAGAGGATTCAGTGTAAACCTGTCACCTATGACTCACTATGATACATAATCTCTTGGATAATAAGTGATTTGATATAGTTATGCTTTGTTTAACTGTCTAAATCTCTTGGCTGCATAATTGTTCTCACAGTATAGTGTGGTTTTTTGTGCATTTATTTTGAATTTTCTTCACTCAAAGCGCACTCTCTTATGCAGTTGTCTTTGGTTTTCATACTTATAAATTCTCCAAAATCTGATCACAACCAATTAAAAATTATTGATTGAACTTATCCTCACCCTTGATTATTTACAGACAGCATGAACCGAGTTTGTAGCGTGCTGATAATCTTGGAATACATGCAGATTTATGTATCAGGTGGCAGCATACATTCATTAGAGGCACCCCTTGAGACTGGAATAGTACTAATCCAAACGGAGAGGCCTTCAAACTGTGACAAAGTTTGATCTGCCTACAGTTGTTGGGCAAATTTGCTTGTGCGGGTTTGCATGATACCATTAAACCAAAGGTCTACTCCAGAAATTGAAAAGCTCATGATGAACAATACCTAGAATTGGGCATACATCAGATCAACTATGGAAAACATTACAAATGTCTATCATTTAAATATATTTGATTAGCAAATCTTACTACTTTGATAAAATAGGCATTTAAAATCCAATCGCTTAATTTCTATTGAATGTAAAACCTTCCAAATTTGCAACCCCAAGAGTATATCAGGGATAGTTTTTCTTGACGCAGATATTTTTAACTTGTGATACCAATAACGGCACCCAAAAATGAAGACCCCCGGACTCCATTGTGAGAATTTTGCTCAATTATTAGGGTAAAGAAGGGAGGGGGCATGACGATTATTAAGTTCAATTTCTGTGGTGTTGATTGGCAGGGTAATTATTCAAGATCAAAATGTTTTTTGGCCCCTAGGGTATGCTGTCTGCATGTGGAAGCACCTAAACTGACCCTGCAATGATGAAAAGAATGAACCAATGGCTGTTGAAGGAACCGATCCTTTTCATTCTACAGTTGCGAATGTTGAAGAAAGTGTAACTAGGTTCGGTCTTCATAAATCTAATCTTGATTTTGTATTTATTCAAGAAAATAAATATTATTTTTGTTATATTTATCAATCACTTTCTTGCTCATTGAAATAGGTCTAGCACATGTCAAAGTGCTACAGGTAAGTCAAAAAGTCAAAAGAAAATGTTGAAGATTCTTAAGGGCATGTTACGCCGTGTATATATTTGTATAAGAGTCAAAAGATATCCCTCCAAGCAAAGTCAAGTCCTCTCCATGCAACGACATCATCAAAGAAGCAATTTCAAGCAAGGAAAAGTCAAGTCGACCTACAGTCCTCAAGTCGTCCTAAAGGAGGCGTCCTCTATATAATATATATTATATAGAGGCTGTCCACTCCCTCAGACGACAAGCAATCTACCTCTGAAATCAGCGAAGGAAGATAGCTGAGAAAAGGTGAAGAAAAGTCGATTTTAAGGAGCCTATAGTGCAGCGAAGAAGGAGGAGACATAACCGAAGTAGAAGGAACTGTTTTTAGGGTGAATTGCAGCCACACATGTGAGGAAAGGAGGGTTGTCTGCGGTCACTACAGCAACCTCATCACAGTTGCTCATCTATCATCGTTTGGGCTAGAAACTTAGGCTTACAAGGCCTCCCACTTAAGCGAAGAAGACTCTCCCCAAGCGAAGAAGAAAAGGATCAAATACACAAGGAAACCTCTCACACGTGCGAGAAACTAGGGCTGCAATACTGTCACATCAAGTCTGCAACTTCACATCAAGAAAAGGCTCAGTTGGTCAAGAGAAGGAAGGTATCTTCATTGGTAAAGGATCTCACTAAGGATCAAAGTTTGAAGTCTCTTCTAAGAGCTAGTATACCAAGGGCTATCAACAGTTGAAAGAAGAACGAAGTGCCAGAAGGAGGAGGATGAAGTGCCGGGAAACGAAGTGCCAAAAGAAGGAGGTCGAAGTGCCAGAAAACAAAGTGCAGAAAGAAGGAAGGACTTGACTTGTGCTTGGAGAATATTCTTGTCAAGGGTCTAGGGTTTGGCATTGATCAATAGAAGCTTCAATAAGAGAAATTTACGAAAGGGTTTTCCTCTCTAAGAGAGAGAGGTTTTGCCCTAGCGGAGAGCCAACATCTTGTGTTCTTGTTTCTTGTGTTTTTGGTAGCAGTTTGATGAAATAAAAACATATGCATTAATAAGAAGAGAAGAAGATTAAGCTAACAAGATAAATTGTAAAAGTGCTTCATAAATTGTTATCAAGTCTAGAAGAATCCTACTATATCTAATTGCCCTAGATTCTTCAACATGGTATCAGAGCTAAGGCGACACATCAAGGAAAGGGCATCTCAAGGACACTCATAAGGTGATTCATCTAAGAAAGACATCCAAAGAACATCTAGAAGGTTGAAGCATCAAGCCAAGAAGTCTCAATCACATCAAGGACAAGAAGGGCTACTATCTACTATTCATCAAAGAAGACTACTAAGCAAGAAGAAAAGCCTTGTATAAAGAAGACTACCTACAAGAAGAGCAAATCAAAGAGAGACCTACATCAAGCTACACCATCTTCAAAAAGAAAAACCACTGCAAGTCAAGTCATCAAGCAAGTCCATTCGAAGAAAGCAACTTGAAGAACATCAAGATCTAAGGAAGGCAAGCCATCAAGTCTTCAAGAAGATAGCAAGTTCACTATATCTCAAACTCTATCAAGTAAGTATATGACCCCTTCTAAATATACCTCAATGTCTTTTTGCAAGGAAAGCAACAAACTAGTTGGGACCACTAACTTCCTTGCATGGAAGAAAAGCACTAATTTACTTCTCAAAGATTATGTACTTCGGGACCTCATCAAAGGGAATATCACTATCCTTGTTAAGGAACAAACTCAAGCCTTAGCCAAGTACAATAAGGATGAGACAAGAGCTCAAAGGATTCTAATAGAATCCATCAAAGACTCTCTCATTCCTTATGTCTCCAAATTTGAAACATCAAAAGAAATCTGTGATAAACTAATAGAGCTATTCTCAGTAAGCACAGCTGGAGAAGTGATATCTCTACGAAATGACTTGTACAAGATGAAGATATCAAAGGAAGGAATAGCTCCCCACTTCATGAAGATCTCTGAGATGAGGGATCAACTTCAAGAACTAGGAGAAGTCATGTTTGACAGAGAAATGACAACTGTAATACTCAATGCTCTACCTGAAGATTGGGCAACTTCACATCAAGAATATATGCCAAGAAGGAAGCTACCCCACTAAGTGAACTATGGTCTCTATGCAAGATAGATGAAACTAGACTCAAAGCAAAAGATGATGTGGGATCAAAGGAGAAAGCATTTGCTACCATGGCCAAGAGAAAGGGAAAATTTGGCAAATAGAGATATGTCCAAAGTTCAATGCTTTGGATGCCAAGAATATGGACACTACAAAAGGGATTGTCCTAAACTTAAGAAGGACAACAACAACAACAACAACAAAAAAGGGAAGAAGCTCGTGTAACTCAAGAAGTGAAAGAAGAAGACAAGAAGAAAAAGAAGGAAGATCCTCCAGATCTCTACTATGACTAAGTAAACCTCTTTACTTAAAGTCTTCTTTCAAAGTTTTGAGTAGAATAGGAGCGTATAGAAATAGAATAGATTGCATGGTTAAAGATATCTTCTAGAATATAGGAGCATGGTGTAGATATAGCTCAAGGTATTCATATAGAAGGAGCATATCTATTATAGGACCTCATCCACAATGAAAGAATAATTGATCATGATTAAAATTCTTAGAAGGCCTCCATCATCAAAGGAAGAAACATTTGCAAGATAAGGGTCTTCAAGATCCTCTGGTAGAATCTTCAAAAGAAGGTTCATACATAAGGGCAAATGTCTCATTGAGAGTCCCATTTATGGGATTCAAGAAATGATGATATGTAGGCAAGAGAAATGAAGCAAGAAAGGCTACACCAATCAAGGAGAACTATCAAATGAAGCCGAGATGATCAAAGCAGAATCAAGATGAGGTATGTATGCATCAAAGTTTAAGTCATGTCATCATATATATTGGGTCATGGGAAACGTTCTAGAAGCATGATCAAGAATAAAAGGATCTCTTTCACCAATGATATGCTCGAAGACATGTACTACAATGCAATAAAGGTCAACATGAAGAAGTGCTCTCATAAGGAGTATAAGGTGGTTGACTAATCAATCCAAGAAGAAGCAAATGAAGAAAGAGATCATGAAGGAGCAAATGAAGGAAGAGATCAAGCATGTGAAGAACACCGTGGTCACAAAAAATCACTATTTGGCAAGATCCATTAAAGATATCCCCTGAAAGAAGGCATGACAACTCTGACAAAGGAAGAAAAAGATCAAAGGACCCTTAACACCTATGAAGGCATTGGAGATATTAAGGTGCAGATAACTAATTCAACTCTACAAAGATGTCAAGATGAAGAAGCCATCCAAGCACTATTTGATGTTGAAGCAATATCAAGATGAAGTCATTAAGGGCTACTAAATCGAAGTATGGGAACAAGCAAGTATAACTAAGCATCCATAAGTATTCTAAAGCATAGACAAGATGACAAGGGAGTAGGCAAATCACAAAAGGACCTGATATACATCAAGAAGGCCACTTTCCACGAAGGAGCAACGACATGACAAGCCAAGAAGGAAAGTGATCGGTGGTCGATGCCCTACCAAGAAGAAGTTCAAACAAAGACTTCATGACATCAAAAGAAAGAAGACGATCAAGCAGTTGAAGGACCCACGAAGAAGAAGTTGTTGATAAATGGACAAGTCCCTAGCTAAGAGGGAGTTCTAAAAAGTTCCCAATTACAAAGGAGCTTGGACAAGTTCCTTGTCAGAGGAAACTTGGGCATGTCTTCCTCAATTAAGAGGAAGAGATAGACACAACATTCTTGTCATCACTTGGGAAGAAAGAATGGGAGGATTGGGTAATCATCTGGCATCTGATACTCTTTGAGAATGTGTAGGAGATCCAAGACAAGAGTAGGCAAGAGGGACGATATTCTTTGAGGGTTGGGAACCCAAAACAAGAATAGTCCTAGAAGGTCATACTCAGTGAACACGCGGGTGTGTATGTACCTTGAGAGACAATGACTAAGGTGTCTATAAGTCATTGGTCTCGCCAACATTGTGCTCTGATCTTATGAGAGATAGAGTTGTTAGTCAAGGCCGTGTTATGAACAATGTTGGTTACTATGATGCTATAACAGATGGATTGCCAATCCAGTTTCTCTTATGTGAATTCTTCAAGAATGAAAAATAGCCAAACACTTTGTAATGATCTAATGAATACCTCCCTAGTTAACAGGAAGTGTTGAAGAAAGTGTAACTAGGTTCAATCTTCATAAAATGTAATTTTGATATTTGTATTTATTCAAGAAAAGAAATATTATTTTTGTTATATTTATCAATGAGTTTCTTGCTCATTGAAATAGGTCTAGCACATGTCAAAGTGCTATAGGTAAGTCAAAGAGTCAAAAGAAAATGTTGAAGATCCTTAAGGGCTTGTTACACCATGTATATATTTGCATAAGAGTCAAATGACATCCCTCTAAGCAAAGTCAAGTCCTCTCCATGCAACAACATCAACAAAGAGGCAATTCAAAGCAAGAAAAAGTCAAGTCGACCTAAAGGAGGGACAGTCCTCTATATATAGAGGTTGTTCACTCCCTCAAACGACAAGCAATCTACCTCTGAAATTAGCGAGGGAAGATAGCCGAGAAAAGGTGAAGAAAAGTCGAGTTTAAGGAGCCTCTAGTGCAGTGAAGAAGGAGGAGACATAATCGAAGTTGAAGGAACTGTTTTTAGGATGAATTGCAGCCACACATGCAAGGAAAGGAGGGTTGCATGCGGTCACTACAGCAGCCTCATCACAGTTGCTCATCTATCATCGTTTGGACTAGAAACTTAGGCCTACAAGGCCTCCCACTTAAGCGAAGAAGACTCTCCCTCAAGTGAAGAAGAAAAGGATCAAATACACAAGGAAACCTCTCAAACGTGCGAGAAACTAGGGCTGCAATACTATCACATCAAGTCTGCAATTTCACATCAAGAAAAGGCTCGATTGGTCAAGAGAAGGAAGGTATCTTCATTGGTAAAGGATCTCACTAAGGATCAAAGTTTGAAGTCTCTTCTAAGAGCTAGTATACCAAGGGCTATCAACAATTGAACGAAGATCGAAGTGCCAGAACGAGGATGAAGTGCCGAAAGAAGGAGATCGAAGTGCCAGAAAACAAAGTGCAAAAAGGAGGAAGGACTTGACTTGTGCTTGGAGAATATTCTTGTCAAGGGTCTAGGGTTTGGCATTGATCAATAGAAGCTTCAATAAGAGAAATTTACAAAAGGATTTTCCTCTCTAAGAGAGAGAGGTTTTGCCCTGGCGGAGAGCCAACGTCTCGTGTTCTTGTTTCTTGTGTTTTCGGTAGCAATTTGATGAAGTAAACACGCATGCATTAATAAGAAGAGAAGAAGATTAAGCTAACAAGATAAATTATAAAAGTGCTTCACAAATTGTTATCAAGTCTAGAAGAATCCTACTATATCTAATTGCCCTAGATTCTTTAACATCCAACGCTGCTAGGGCTGTTAGAAATACTTCTGCTCATTCAGAGTCTTACAGAATTTCATGTCCTCCTAGCAAAAGGCAAGCTATTCCCTCTTTCATCCTTGTTTAACAATGAACACAAAGGAAAATTTGACCCGTACCGTTTTTCCTTTTTCTTTGAAATGGAAAATGCTATAAATGGACCTAAAGAATACAAACCCGGAGGATATTAAAAACACCACCCCACTCTCCCTGATAAGGAGAAAGCCCACGTTAACAACAAAGAGGGTTGTGCCATTACAAAATATTATGGATTAACGGACAGAACAATGATACCAACCCATGTTGAACATAGTTGAATCTTGTCATTCAGGGACATATTTCATAAGGCCCATGGAATAGATTGTACATTGAGGGCAAAAGATGCTATAGTTCAATTAGAGGTCTGTCATGAGACTACAGAAGATGTTGGCCCCTACGATGTTGTGCAAGTTATTATAGATGCAACTTCTGCGAGCCAAGCTGCAGGTTTACTTGTACACTTTTTCTTGAATTATTTCCTTAAAACTCAAAGAGCAGCAATCCAATTAGCCGAAAGAGGTTAAGCACCACAAGGAGCTCACTTGCAAGGGCAAAAAAGCCTTTGATGGGTGAACCACTGAACATAAGTATTTTTGTTCAGCTGCTGCCACCGTAGAGGGGTACTCTTCCACTAAACCATCCAAGACTTGCACCTGGCCCCAAGCACCTAGCATGCCTTCAGGGAAGCCGAACCTTGGTGGGTAGCGTGACATGCCACCATCTTCACTGTTGAACCAGAACCCCATTGACTTCTTGTTGGTTTCTTGGTAGTTCTTATTTTGGTCATTTGGGGAAATTGTCAGGGAATAAAATACTTTTCATTGCTTAGAATCTTTGTATTCAGACACCTCACTAAAAACGAAAGGCAGTTTGGCCTTACGGAATTTAAGACTCCGAAGCTTCTTTAGCTGCTAAATGGTTAAATCAAGTCAGGGAGTATAACACTGGCATGTACTAGTTAGAAATAATAAAAGAGGTGATCCTAAGGTAAGAAATCCAAACGTGAGAAGCAATTCACAGCATCTTTTAAAAATTATCTTTGCAGAAGAGAAGATTTCTCTTACGGATATTGATAAAATAAACCTACTCACATCTACGGAGTTCTCCCTCACGATAGATGCAATCGGGAATGCAAACAGAACAGAATATAAAGACACAAACACATACATCGAAACAGAACTTCTCTTATCAAAGTTTTAGTTTTTCTTTTCTTTTTTTGCTTCCATTTCTAAAAATTAAACCATCCACATCTAGCAAAATTATTTTCTCACATGCAAAGGAAACTTCAACGATCTAGAAGATAAGAAATTCAACTTCCAATAAGAGAGGAACCCTTCAAAAGGAAAAACATTCTGCATGTACCGCTGCTATTTCCGTATTTGATTTCTGAAAGAAATATCATGATCCAAATATTGGGACGTTTTCTAAAACAAGTTGTTTCTGGGTTTAAATAATGATGTGCTCACCAAGAATGAAATAGGCTAATACATCTTAATGCAAAAGGTTAAGATTGTGAAAAATTCTAATAGAGTACTAAAACAAATCAGCTAAACGATTTTTACGGTCCAATAAACCGGAGGCTTGAACAGTCAATTCCAAAATCAAACAAACCAACAAACAATTTTGTTCTCAAATATTGTCCTCGTCAAAAGGAGTTTCAAATTGCATAAAAAATATTTGCTTCTTACCAGACACTAACCATGAAAGACAATGACTGTTCTTTGATTTCAAATGTAATAACATGCTGATAAGTTTACTACACTCGTTTTCTTTTCACGGTTTGGGAAATTCCCATCAGGTCTCCAGCTGATGGAGCAACAATCATCCCTACACCCATCTTCATTCCACAGTTTGGGAAGTCCCCATCAGGTCTCAAGATGATGGAGCAGCAATCATCCCTGTTTGGCGCGCGTATTCAAATATCCCGCCAGCATCGATCACAGGCCCGGCATCACCGATAGGCTTCAATACATACTCCTTTCCAGTGGTGTGATTGATAAGCTTATTTCCCTCAATCTCCACAGTGACAATATCACCAGTTTTGCATTCGTCGCAAACCCGGCACTCGCTCTCCAGGGGATAGATCTCACCGGTGGCCACAGAGTTCCTGAAAAATATCCTGGCATAGTACTCCGCCACTACAGCCTTCACTCCCGCCGCCCCAAGAGCCACAGGGGCATGCTCTCTGGATGATCCACATCCAAAATTGGCCCCAGCAATGACAATGGAATATTGGGTTTTAGTCTGGCCATCTTCAATGAATCTGCCATATCTAGCAGGAAGGCCAATCATGGCATAACTGCCCAACTTTTCGTATTCGTCTGGTTTGGAGGGCACAAGGGTTAAATATTCTGCTGGGATGATTTGATCAGTGTCTATGTTGTCGTCCACCACAAAGCATTTTCCATGAAAAATTTTCTTGTTTGGCTCTGTGGGCGCATCATAAGATTGAGATGCTATTGCTCTTAGGGGATTCGGTACAGAGTATGTTGATATTCTGTTTTTTCGTGGGGTAGAAAAATGCAAGTTTAGGGCATTTTTGTGCAGAGAATGCAGTGAGATATGTCGAGTATGAAGCAGAGCTAACTTTGAGCTTGTATTTGCAGCAAAATGCGTCAAATTTGTGCTTACCGATGAAGACCGCGTAGCGTTTATAGCCGCCATTGCCATCCTATGAGCCAGACTGACAAGAGCTTCCGAAAATAAGAGTTCACAGAAAAGTCGTAGGATTATGGAGTATCATTGTATGGAAGAGATTTATATTTCACCTCGGAACACACGGCACACGGCACGACTGTCCGCTAAACTAAAAAATATAACTGCAGCTAGTTTAAATATAGCTATTAAAAATTATGTAGATTTGAAAAAATGAAAATTTATATAAGTGCATGCAAAAATCAAAACTAGATAAAATTGCAAAATCCATAAACCAAAATTCTAAAAAAAAAGGTAAAATTGGAAAACTAGAGATTTAAAAAAATAGAGTTAATTATAGAGATTCAAAATTTACATATTTTATATTTTTTTTAAGATTAGAAATAAATATTTAGAAACATTATTATACCATATTCAAAAGTATATTCAATAGCGTGTAAGTCAAATATACCAATAATTTGTGACTTAAAAGGTTGAGGTATTTCAAGGCACATCAAAGATTATCTCTATTCTAGAGGGCATTTACCTTTCTAAACTTATCATGGTAAGCCAACATATCACTTGTGAAAATTGAACCCAATTAGATAGAAAGACAAATACTTCACTAGATCATCCAAGGTAGAAACCCTTAAACATGCTCATGACACTTAACAATAAAATGAAAAGAAAGCCTCTTAACACTTCAACTTTATGTGAATCCTCACGCCTAAATGTCACATTAGGTGGAACAAATATGAAAAATACATATTAAGGTTTTTCCTAATCATTAAAATGAATGGACTCAAATGTGAAATACATACATGGTGCAAGATACACTAACTTAAATTATTAGTTTGAAGATGGAAAAGGATGAAAGTTGTACCAACATCAACCAAATATGTAGTCGTAGTGATTATAGAGTTGAGTGTTTTTAAGTATAAAGTGTAAAACTAAGCATAGTGAGACAAACAAAACAAGCACATATTTAAAAAGAGATTTAATTTTGGAAATATTTTATTAGAAGTATATTCATGCATTTTAATTAATTTAACCAAGCTAACTAAAGAATAAGTTGATTGGGACATTTTATAATGGAAGTTAGCATATCAAATGGTATGGGTAAATACTACTAATCCATAAATTAGGTACTATGAATAATTTGAGTTAGGTATTATGAATAAATTGAGTGGTATAATGATTAAGAACATGTATTTTCTCATAAGAGTTTATTAATCCAAATCTAAAGTGGGGTAGAGCTTGTGCACTTTAATAGAGTTTAATAATCAAATTGTTACATGGAGAGAGATCATTGTCTCCTAAACTAAAGAGTATACACCAATTTGATGTGTAATTTCATGATGACCTTAAAATTAAATTATTATTATTATTATTATTATTATTATTATTTAAGAAATAAAATAAAATTGATCTAATTACTCTTTAACAAAATCAATATTAAATTTAACATCAAAATATTAATTAACAAAAAGAGTTAAGAAAATAAAAAACAACAAACCTTAACAAATAAATATCTACTTCAACTCAATAAAAAGACACACATCAAGATTGCACTTAGGACTTTTTATATTTTGTCTCCTTGCATAACCATATCGTTTTCCGAGACAAGGGGAATCATGTTGATAATGGTATCAATAATTCATTTTTAAATTAAAAGCTAGAAGTCTTCTTGTTAGTTTAAATTATAATTAAAATGTACGTTCTAACTTTTGTGTAGCCATCTTCTATGATGTTGTTTAAGGATGTGACCTTCCTATCATCAACATGTTAACACCTAAATTCTCGATGACGTGTCATAATCAACTGTCCTTACTCTTTTACCCTAATACAAGGAGATGTCACATTGGCATGGATGCATTGTGTATATATACTCATGTGGCTTGTGTAGACAATAATATGATGGGAAAAGTTTTTTTTATAAGAGGTTAAAAAGTTTGGGAGCAATGCATGATACTAGTGCATCTTTTAAGAAGGCCACATAGCTAGTGTTCCTTGCTCCTTAGTTTAATTATTGAACATTGAAAGGTATGAATCAATAACACGAGTTTAATGTTTTGGTTTAGGACTCACTTCAATTAGAAAAAGTTTATTTGTTTGATTCTCTAAGGAATGTATCCAGTGTATGTATCATGACAACAGTGTATTGACCTACAAAATGAATGGAAGTTTTTCTTCTTTTATTTTTTAATGTCATTATCTAAACTTTTGATTAGGGATCCATATCTATACAAAATTATTTTACATTTGATTCTCCAAGTGACATATCTTTGTGTCACTAATGGTTAAGAACATGTGCTTTCCCCATAAGAGGTCGCAAGTTCAAATTTAGAGTGGTTAGGTATGTACACATTTCTAGATTTAGTAGTCAAATCTTTGCACATAAGTAGGTCTCTTGTCTCGCACATAAGAAAGTCTAATAAGCCAATTTGGTGTAGGCTTAGACTATAATCTTCAAATCAACTTATTATTATTAATACTACTATATTACTATACAAATAAATAAAAATGGATACCTGGTTGAATTCTCTCATTTCTTTTTGAATAAATCTTCATATTTATTAATAAAAGATTTCATTGTTATAACAAGTTACACTGAATTATAATATATTTAATTAGAGAGGAAAATTAGGTTTATAACCCTTATAGTTATTTATGAGTAA